>OY759263.1:62640688-62780688 GCA_963662155.1 Lamellibrachia columna
GTTTTATCAAGTTAGTGCGTTACTATACTAGTCACTTATCCATTTGGCTTGAATTTTAAATAAATACACGTTTAGAACACATACTGTTTATTTCATTTCGTAGCTATTGATTATTTTAAGGACCCCGGTTTAGCGAGGCTACAATACTATTCTACAACCAACACAAGTATGTATGGGTCTAAATTTACGCGACCTTCGAATATGTTGAACATGCAACGAGTATTGCATCACGTGCGTGACGCGGTTGTTTCTGGTAATACGTTTGAGGTTCCTTAAACAATCTCGAGCGTAGTGATGGTATGTATGTTTTTTTTACTAGTAATAATAATCCCTAAACAGCATATATTATGGTTCGTTTGCATTTACTATTTCTTTCTGACCAAGGTAAAGCTTGTTGAAATGCAATCCAGTTTTTAAAATAGGTTTGAACGTAACTACACCAGTCGTTGTGTGAACAGAGCAGCACAAGGTGGTGACTGCAATGATACTGCAGACTACCCTCATACTAATGGTGGTGATGATAACCGTGCTGACACTGACGATACAGACAATGGTAGCATTAATGGTGACGTTATGGTGGTGATGATAACCGTGCTGACACTGACGATACAGACAATGGTAGCATTAATGGTGACGTTATGGTGGTGATGATAACCGTGCTGACACTGACGATACAGACAATGGTAGCATTAATGGTGACGTTACGGTGGTGATGATAACCGTGCTGACACTGACGATACAGACAATGGCAGCATTAATGGTGACGTTATGGTGGTGATGATAACCGTGCTGACACTGACGATACAGACAATGGCAGCATTAATGGTGACGTTATGGTGGTGATGATAACCGTGCTGACACTGACGATACAGACAATGGCAGCATTAATGGTGACGTTATGGTGGTGATGATAACCGTGCTGACACTGACGATACAGACAATGGCAGCATTAATGGTGACGTTATGGTGGTGATGATAACCGTGCTGACACTGACGATACAGACAATGGCAGCATTAATGGTGACGTTATGGTGGTGATGATAACCGTGCTGACACTGACGATACAGACAATGGCAGCATTAATGGTGACGTTACGGTGGTGATGATAACCGTGCTGACACTGACGATACAGACAATGGTAGCATTAATGGTGACGTTATGGTGGTGATGATAACCGTGCTGACACTGACGATACAGACAATGGTAGCATTAATGGTGACGTTATGCCAACAAAAAGCAGTAGCAGTACCACAACTATAATCATTTAACGAACTCTAAATAAGCATACTCTAAAACAGCAAATCTTTAGTATTAATTTATTCAGTGTCATTAGTGCCACTGTGACCTCCAGCAATGTCATCCACATATCTCCTTGTGCACATAATTAAAATTAGTGCACATAATTAAAAATTGCAATGATCATATATTGCACACGCTGGTAAAGCAATGACATCCAGTCATGTGATACGTCACGTGATACTCACCTTCGGGTGTGTGAGGAAGCCGACGACGAAGGTTAGGAGAATGTCGAAGTAATCAGCTGTGAAGACGTCCTGTTCCAGCCACGCACACATCGTGTACAAGGCCTCGGTGGCCTCATCCACACCCTGACAGCTACGACGTACATAACGTACAAACCATTACACAATTAAACACAGTATTAATTAAGCAGCAGTAGCCGCATTAACTGAACGCACCAACATCAACAACATCGTCGATGAGGTGAAGCACCAACATCAACAACATCGTCGATGAGGTGAAGCAGAGAAGATGGAGAGGACTTGGCCACGTTCTCCGCACGGGCAGGAATAGCCTTCTTTACGCCTCTCTCAAATGGAAACCGCATGGGAAAAGGAGAAGGAACAAACCACTGGGGACCCGGAGAAGGACTGTTGAAGAAGAGATGAAGCTGGCTGGCTCGTCCAAGACTGTGCTGGCTGGAGGAGATGCGTTGGCGCCTATGCTCCAGTGGGAGCAAGGAGAACTGAGTGAGTGTGTGAGCGAGCCGCAGTAACGTACGATGAAACAGTGAAGGTGAAAGTCGTGACAGTAACGTACGGTGAAACAGTGAAAGTGCCAGTTGGGCAGTAACGTACGGTGAAATAGTGAAAGTGCAAGTTGTGCAGTAACGTGCGGTGAAACAATGAAGGTAAAAGTTGTGACAGTAACGTATGGTGAAGCATTGAAGGTGAAAGGTTTGGCAGTAACGTACGGTGAAACACTGAAGGTGAAATTTGTAGCAGTAACATACGGTGAAACACTGAAGGTGAAATTTTTAGCAGTAACATACGGTGAAACACTGAAGGTGAAAGTTTTGGCAGTAACGTTAGGTGAAGCACTGAAGGTGAAACGTTTGGCAGTAACGTACGGTGAAACATTGAAGGTGAAAGTTTTGGCAGTTACGTTAGGTGAAGCACTGAAGGTGAAAGTTTTGGTAGTAACGTACGGTGAAACACTGAAGGTGAAATTTGTAGCAGTAACATACGGTGAAACACTGAAGGTGAAATTTGTAGCAGTAACATACGGTGAAACACTGAAGGTGAAAGTTTTGGCAGTAACATACGGTGAAACACTGAAGGTGAAAGTTTTGGCAGTAACGTTAGGTGAAGCACTGAAGGTGAAAGTTTTGGCAGTAACACCTGAAGGTGAAAGTTTTAACAGTAACATACGGTGAAGCACTGAAGGTGAAAGTTTTGGCAGTAACATACGGTGAAGCACTGAAGGTGAAAGTTTTGGCAGTAACATACGGTGAAGCACTGAAGGTGAAAGTTTTGGTACTAACGTACGGTGAAGCACTGAAGGTGAAAGTTTTGGCAGTAACATACGGTGAAGCACTGAAGGTGAAAGTTTTGGCACTAACGTACGGTGAAGCACTGAAGGTGAAAGTTTTGACAGTAACATACGGTGAAGCACTGAAGGTGAAAGTTTTGGCAGTAACATACGGTGAAGCACTGAAGGTGAAAGTTTTGGCACTAACGTACGGTGAAACACTGAAGGTGAAAGTTTTGGCAGTAACGTACGGTGAAACACTGAAGGTGAAAGTTTTGGCAGTTACGTTAGGCGAAGCACTGAAGGTGAAAGTTTTGGCAGTAACGTACGGTGAAACACTGAAGGTGAAATTTGTAGCAGTAACATACAGTGAAACACTGAAGGTGAAATTTTTAGCAGTAACATACGGTGAAACACTGAAGGTGAAAGTTTTGGCAGTAACGTTAGGTGAAGCACTGAAGGTGAAAGTTTTGGCAGTAACGTACGGTGCAACATTGAAGGTGAAAGTTTTGGCAGTTACGTTAGGTGAAGCACTGAAGGTGAACGTTTTGGCAGTAACGTACGGTGAAACACTGAAGGTGAAATTTGTAGCAGTAACATACGGTGAAACACTGAAGGTGAACGTTTTGCAGTAACGTACGGTGAAACACTGAAGGTGAAAGTTTTGGCAGTAACGTACGGTGAAACACTGAAGGTGAAATGTGTAGCAGTAACATACGGTGAAACACTGAAGGTGAAAGTTTTGGCAGTAACGTATGGTGAAACACTGAAGGTGAAATTTGTAGCAGTAACATACGGTGAAACACTGAAGGTGAAAGTTTTGGCAGTAACGTACGGTGAAGCACTGAAGGTGAAAGTTTTGGCAGTAACGTTAGGTGAAGCACTGAAGGTGAAAGGTTTGACAGTAACGTACGGTGAAGCACTGAAGCTGAAAGTTTTGGCAGTTACGTTAGGTGAAGCACTGAAGGTGAAAGTTTTGGCAGTAACGTGTGGTGAAATACTGTAGGTGAAATTTGTAGCAGTAACACCTGAAGGTGAAAGTTTTGACAGTAACATACGGTGAAGCACTGAAGGTGAAAGTTTTGGCAGTAACATACGGTGAAGCACTGAAGGTGAAAGTTTTGGCAGTAACGTACGGTGAAACACTGAAGGTGAAAGTTTTGGCAGTAACGTACGGTGAAACACTGAAGGTGAAAGTTTTGGCAGTTACGTTAGGTGAAGCACTGAAGGTGAAAGTTTTGGCAGTAACGTACGGTGAAATACTGTAGGTGAAATTTGTAGCAGTAACACCTGAAGGTGAAAGTTTTGACAGTAACATACGGTGAAGCACTGAAGGTGAAAGTTTTGGCAGTAACATACGGTGAAGCACTGAAGGTGAAAGTTTTGGCAGTAACGTACGGTGAAACACTGAAGGTGAAAGTTTTGGCAGTAACGTACGGTGAAACACTGAAGGTGAAAGTTTTGGCAGTTACGTTAGGTGAAGCACTGAAGGTGAAAGTTTTGACAGTAACATACGGTGAAGCACTGAAGGTGAAAGTTTTGGCAGTAACATACGGTGAAGCACTGAAGGTGAAAGTTTTGGCAGTAACGTACGGTGAAACACTGAAGGTGAAAGTTTTGGCAGTTACGTTAGGTGAAGCACTGAAGGTGAAAGTTTTGGCAGTAACGTGTGGTGAAATACTGTAGGTGAAATTTGTAGCAGTAACACCTGAAGGTGAAACTTTTGACAGTAACATACGGTGAAGCACTGAAGGTGAAAGTTTTGGCAGTAACATACGGTGAAGCACTGAAGGTGAAAGTTTTGGCAGTAACGTACGGTGAAACACTGAAGGTGAAAGTTTTGGCAGTAACGTACGGTGAAACACTGAAGGTGAAAGTTTTGGCAGTTACGTTAGGTGAAGCACTGAAGGTGAAAGTTTTGGCAGTAACGTGTGGTGAAATACTGTACGTGAAATTTGTAGCAGTAACACCTGAAGGTGAAAGTTTTGACAGTAACATACGGTGAAGCACTGAAGGTGAAAGTTTTGGCAGTAACATACGGTGAAGCACTGAAGGTGAAAGTTTTGGCAGTAACGTACGGTGAAACACTGAAGGTGAAAGTTTTGGCAGTAACGTACGGTGAAACACTGAAGGTGAAAGTTTTGGCAGTTACGTTAGGTGAAGCACTGAAGGTGAAAGTTTTGGTAGTAACGTACGGTGAAACACTGAAGGTGAAAGTTTTGGCAGTTACGTTAGGTGAAACACTGAAGGTGAAAGTTTTGGCAGTAACGTACGGTGAAACACTGAAGGTGAAAGTTTTGGCAGTTACGTTAGGCGAAGCACTGAAGGTGAAAGTTTTGGCAGTAACGTACGGTGAAACACTGAAGGTGAAATTTGTAGCAGTAACATACGGTGAAACACTGAAGGTGAAATTTTTAGCAGTAACATACGGTGAAACACTGAAGGTGAAAGTTTTGGCAGTAACGTTAGGTGAAGCACTGAAGGTGAAAGTTTTGGCAGTAACGTACGGTGCAACATTGAAGGTGAAAGTTTTGGCAGTTACGTTAGGTGAAGCACTGAAGGTGAACGTTTTGGCAGTAACGTACGGTGAAACACTGAAGGTGAAATTTGTAGCAGTAACATACGGTGAAACACTGAAGGTGAACGTTTTGCAGTAACGTACGGTGAAACACTGAAGGTGAAAGTTTTGGCAGTAACGTACGGTGAAACACTGAAGGTGAAATGTGTAGCAGTAACATACGGTGAAACACTGAAGGTGAAAGTTTTGGCAGTAACGTATGGTGAAACACTGAAGGTGAAATTTGTAGCAGTAACATACGGTGAAACACTGAAGGTGAAAGTTTTGGCAGTAACGTACGGTGAAGCACTGAAGGTGAAAGTTTTGGCAGTAACGTTAGGTGAAGCACTGAAGGTGAAAGGTTTGACAGTAACGTACGGTGAAGCACTGAAGCTGAAAGTTTTGGCAGTTACGTTAGGTGAAGCACTGAAGGTGAAAGTTTTGGCAGTAACGTGTGGTGAAATACTGTAGGTGAAATTTGTAGCAGTAACACCTGAAGGTGAAAGTTTTGACAGTAACATACGGTGAAGCACTGAAGGTGAAAGTTTTGGCAGTAACATACGGTGAAGCACTGAAGGTGAAAGTTTTGGCAGTAACGTACGGTGAAACACTGAAGGTGAAAGTTTTGGCAGTAACGTACGGTGAAACACTGAAGGTGAAAGTTTTGGCAGTTACGTTAGGTGAAGCACTGAAGGTGAAAGTTTTGGCAGTAACGTACGGTGAAATACTGTAGGTGAAATTTGTAGCAGTAACACCTGAAGGTGAAAGTTTTGACAGTAACATACGGTGAAGCACTGAAGGTGAAAGTTTTGGCAGTAACATACGGTGAAGCACTGAAGGTGAAAGTTTTGGCAGTAACGTACGGTGAAACACTGAAGGTGAAAGTTTTGGCAGTAACGTACGGTGAAACACTGAAGGTGAAAGTTTTGGCAGTTACGTTAGGTGAAGCACTGAAGGTGAAAGTTTTGACAGTAACATACGGTGAAGCACTGAAGGTGAAAGTTTTGGCAGTAACATACGGTGAAGCACTGAAGGTGAAAGTTTTGGCAGTAACGTACGGTGAAACACTGAAGGTGAAAGTTTTGGCAGTTACGTTAGGTGAAGCACTGAAGGTGAAAGTTTTGGCAGTAACGTGTGGTGAAATACTGTAGGTGAAATTTGTAGCAGTAACACCTGAAGGTGAAACTTTTGACAGTAACATACGGTGAAGCACTGAAGGTGAAAGTTTTGGCAGTAACATACGGTGAAGCACTGAAGGTGAAAGTTTTGGCAGTAACGTACGGTGAAACACTGAAGGTGAAAGTTTTGGCAGTAACGTACGGTGAAACACTGAAGGTGAAAGTTTTGGCAGTTACGTTAGGTGAAGCACTGAAGGTGAAAGTTTTGGCAGTAACGTGTGGTGAAATACTGTACGTGAAATTTGTAGCAGTAACACCTGAAGGTGAAACTTTTGACAGTAACATACGGTGAAGCACTGAAGGTGAAAGTTTTGGCAGTAACATACGGTGAAGCACTGAAGGTGAAAGTTTTGGCAGTAACGTACGGTGAAACACTGAAGGTGAAAGTTTTGGCAGTAACGTACGGTGAAACACTGAAGGTGAAAGTTTTGGCAGTTACGTTAGGTGAAGCACTGAAGGTGAAAGTTTTGGTAGTAACGTACGGTGAAACACTGAAGGTGAAAGTTTTGGCAGTTACGTTAGGTGAAGCACTGAAGGTGAAAGTTTTGACAGTAACATACGGTGAAGCACTGAAGGTGAAAGTTTTGGCAGTAACATACGGTGAAGCACTGAAGGTGAAAGTTGTGTCAGAAGCGTACGTTGAAACACTCAAGGTGAAAGTTGTAGCAGTAACTTACGGTGAAACACTGAAGGTGATAGTTTTGGCAGTAACGTACAGTGAAACACCGAAATTTGTGTCAGAAGCGTACGGTGAAACACTGAAGGTGAAAGTTGTGTCAGTAACGTATGATAAAACATGGAAGGTGGAAGTGGTGGCAGTAACGTACAGTGAAACAGTGAAGGTGAAAGTTGTGGCAGTAACGTACAGTGAAACAGTGAGGGTGAAAGTTCTGGCAGAAGCATTTACTATGATGTCTTCGTTGGTGATTTTGTGATTACTGTTACCAGATCGTCCTATCCGGGGTTGTAGCTGTGTCCACTGACTGTGCAATAGACGGACTCACAAGCACTTTCCGTAGCCGACTGTTTTTCCGACATTCTCGAATGAATTTAACAACCTCGTGCCAACATGATGTCCTCTATGTGTCATGATAAAAGCGCGTCTCTTCCAAACTCCTCGCCCTTATTTATCTATGTTCTTATGCAACAGTTCTGCTCCTTATATTTATATCGCTGAAAGCGCTTTGAACCTCAACCCTGGTAGACCTCTTCGTTCCTACACCAACTTAGCGAAAATGCAGCCACGCTGCAATTACTGCGCGAAAGTTTTCCCATCATTTATACAGCTGAGTGAACTGGGCAACGTGGAATGAACGAAATTACTCAAGAACAGCAGCAAAATGATTCGAACGTTGGTCCTATCTTGAGTGTGATGTTCGCACAACTATACTACCGCACCTAACCATCTTTCTTTCCCTACGACGTGGTTGTCCTCCATCCCAGACTCATCTCCTTCCCGCCAGTCCCGGTTTACTGGCTACTTATTCTGAAAAGCTCTGTTCATTAACTATTTTTCTTCTCGTTTCCGATACCAATCCCACCATTTGATATTATCTCTTATGTCATCTATGGATATTCTACATCTACGGTTTTAGTGATGCGACTATTTCAGAGGTAATGCACACCTGGTTATGACAGTACTTACGTTGTTTCTGGCCCAAACAACTCGTTGACAATTTTCTGTATTTCCTGTTGTTTGTAGTTGTGCGGTCGGTCCCAGTCTGGCAAAACAATATATTTTTGATTTAACACAAGGTCCGTGCAATCTGCTTAGCATTGACCACCTGAGCTGAAGCTAACACAGTTTGAATAACTGAACGCTTGCACAACACACTGTTCAATGTTTAGTGTTCAGGGACGTCAAGCAGGGACGTCACGAGAACTCATGAATAAGTCTACCGTTTACCGTCGTATGGCATTCATAGGCATACAAACAACGTTAGACCTGACCGTTAGACCGTTAGACAACGTTCCTGACCCTTACCGACCGCCCACAGGTCAGCATCTTCCCACGAATCGGCCTTGGTTGCTGCAGGACCCTGTAAAGTATCGCATGTTCAGTGAACAAAATTTAACAAGATTGCCATCTAAGACAAATGTCCAGGTGGCAAGTGGACAAGGAAGCCATTGGCTTATTGAGAGTCCAACATGTTTTATCTATGTGTAACCCGCCCTCCTGAGATATGTGTCAATATGTTTTAAACATATTCACGCTGCTAGCAGTAACACAATCTGTATATACTTTGTTCCATTAATTTATTGTCCTCTGTGAGAAATAGTACATACTGGTATCCAATCTACAGTGATCCTTTACTAATGTTACTTCACGTCCTCTGGTTCTACTATCTTTCTTGAGTGAGAAAAATATTTTTATAAATATTTTCATACCCAATATTTTATCTTAAAAACTTCAACTCCTCTTAGCCTCCTTGTCTCTAGGGTTGTTAAACTGCATTGTTTTAGGCGTTCTTCATAAGTAAGGTCTCTCAGTTCTGGAATCATCTTAGATGCTCTTGTATTCGTTCAAGCGTATCTATACCCTTCTTACGATATAGTCTCCACGCTTGTATACAGTATTCTAAATGAGGCCTAACTATTGCTTTACACAGACGCATAATTAGCTTGTTTTCCGTGTATGTTATATTTCTCCTAATCAACAAGAGAATTTGATTACCACTTTAAGCTGCAATACCACACTACTCTGACACTTTCATATCACGTTACTCCTAAGTCCTTTTCTTTTACAGTAGTGCATAGAACAGTATCTAATTTTATACTTTACGTCCACGTTCCAGGGGTCGGCATTTACATTTCCCAAAATTTAATCATATCTGCCATTTTTCAGATAATTTAACTAATTTGTCTAGATCGTTTTATAAATGTTGTTTATCACCATTATTGTGTCATCCGCAAATTTAAATACGTTGTTATATTATCGTCCAAGTCATCGACATAATATAATATTAAAAATAATAAAGGTCCTATTATAAATCCTTGTGATACCCCATTCAAAACTTATTTCCAGTTTGAAACCTCTCGGCGCCATCACATAATTTATATTTAGTTAGATTGCAACGTTAGCCTTGAATAAGGCTGTTTTCTGTGTTCAAAAGAACACTTTAGGTTGGATTATTTAGGTTTTTATTTAATCATGACAATAATATACTTGCTAACTATGTTCTATCTACTAAGCTTGCATAACCAAAAAAAAGCCTGCCACCTAGCGAATACGCAGAACACTGTGTAAACAAAACAACAAGAATCAGTGTATACCAACTTACGTTAAACTCCTGCTGTTAATTCCCTTTTACCGAAAACGTGTACTACAACTATGTCAGATATTACCTTATGTAGGTAATTTATCATTTTATCTCAAATATATTCGTAACAACGTAAACGATCGTTTGATACACCAATCTAATTCACGATCTGAAAACAAATAGACTAGGCAAATAATCTCAAAAGGGCTCTAGAAATCACGTTAGAGGTACCTAAATGTTACAAGCTGTCGTCCATGCCAGGGTTTATCTGTAACCTTTACCGGTCACAACCAGCCCGGATGACTGAAGAATCAGACTAATTGTCAGTTACACGTGTCCTTCTAAGGTCTTAACAGATAATGAATGATCTGCCCTCATACGCAGTCATTGGGCGGGGAAGGGTGCAACTTTATGCAGCAGAACCTGAACAATCCGAGCCCCTTTCCTGTGTGGAGAAAGGGTGGCATTTAACTGACATGGTGGATAAGATTAACATGTGTAACAATATTTAATATCAGTATTGTTAATTGGGGTTTGATTAAGATATGCCTCCCAATAACTGTAGTGTTTCACTTTCTGACAATCTTGAAACTATGGGGGGTAACATTGATTTGTGTATAATAATCAGTAATTTTTCATTGTTTACCGAAACAGTTGGTGTTGTTTCGTTTGGAAATGAACTGGCATTATTTTGTGATAAACATAATTGACATGTACCATGTACGTAAGAATTCATAGGAGCTATTGTACACCTTTGGTCCACAAACCAAAATAAAATATTGATATATTTTGGCACGTTTTATGTTTTTTTTCGAATATTGCTGTAATATTGATACAATTATTTATTTATAACACAGTCCTCCTTATTCCAATTATTTCGATATCACATTTAGTTATGTAGCTCTATAATTAATAGAGTTACAGTCGATTATGTATACATTGCAAAATCGTAACACCATCTTCGCTAAATAGATCACTACACAGTAAAATTCACAATAGAAAGTGTCATCCGGGCTGGATGTGACCGGTAAAGTGTCATCCAGGCTGGTTGTGACCGGTAAAGGTCATAAATAAATCCTGGCATGGGTGACAGCTTGTAACATTTAGGTACCTCTGATGTAATATTTTGAGATTATTTGCCTAGTCTAAAACCCCTTTATCACTCGTTGAATTTGAGTCTGGGAATAGTTACCTCAAAGATGCTGCCTCTGACTAAATGTTGACAAAAACGGTTTCTTAATAATGTCTAAAACAAATTTATGTATAATATGTGTAAAAATAATGCTTATTATAATCAATATTCCACTCTTTAAGACAATTCACTACGCTACCTTAATTCTCAAACTGTAAACAAACCCTATGTCGGTCCCGTCTCTACATTATTATAAAGAAAGAAACCATATTTTCACTCGCTGGCTTCCCTGTCGGAGTCCGGGACTAACTTACGCTAAAATACTGCCTCTGACTAAATGTTAACAAAAACGGTTTCTTAATAATGTCTAAAACAAGTTTATGTATAATATGTGTAAAAATAATGCTTATTCTAATAAATATTCCACACTTTTTCTGACAATTCAATGCACTAATTCAAACCACTGCTGCACCACGATTCCCTCGCCAAGATGGCACCACGATTCTCTCGCCAAGATGGCTGTGTATCAGAAGTAATGGACAGAGTAATCGTTCTAGATAACATATTACTCAGCATTTATGCGAGATTTACGCAAAACGTCTTTTCTCCAAAATTAATTAAAACCAAAGAGAAAGAGCAATCGAAAATGTCTACAGCCATCGCGTCTTCTCGTGTTGCTGAATTACCTTTGAACTAAATCGCGATATTTTAATCAGAAGGGAGACCAAGGCTAGGGGCATTCCCATTTGACCATAAATTTTACAGCTTTTGTTGGCAACCCAGCTGCTAGGCTTTTCACCATAACATTTATGGGACATATGTTACAGTTAGGAATTTCTTAATGTTGAAAACAATGATTTATTCATTTTAACCACGTCAGACACCTTCGGCGCCATCTTGATTTAAGCTGGTAATGTTTTGAATCACGTGTACACTGAGACACATATGAAATAGTGAGACACATGTATGCCAAAGAACACGCCTTCATATAAAACACATTGGTGATAGATTTAAAAAATAAAATAATTGTAGTGCCTATCGGTTTCAAAATAACATAGATAAACTGACATGTTAAATATTATTATATGGAAAATGCACATACGCTTTCAATGATGTTATGGTCGTTTAGACTTGACCTTTGTGACCTTTCGCCGTCAGATTTATGCAACTGCGTGCTTCCGGTGTGATCAGGTTGTGCCTCACTGCGCATGTTCACAATTCCGGTGTCATTCGCCCGTGTGTCTACGCATATGTTTGGTAGACTGCTTAAGGATCGACGTTGGGTTTTTTTGCACATTGAACCGTGTAATTCCGTTTTGTCGCTGTCGACCTCCGCTGGTCTGTCCGTGCACATGTTCTGCAGGCTGCGTCGGGATTGACACTGACTGTTTCTCCCGGTTGAACCTTGCAACTCAATACTTCTGGTGTCTACCTCCGCTGGTGTCTCAATGCGCATGTTTGGCAGATTGGCTATGGATTGACACAGAATGTTTCTCCCGGTTGAACCTTGCAACTCAATACTTCTGGTGTCTACCTCCGCTGGTGTCTCAATGCGCATGTTTGGCAGATTGGCTATGGATTGACACTGACTGTTTCTCCCGGTTGAACCTTGCGACTCAATACTTCTGGTGTCTACCTCCGCTGGTGTCTCAATGCGCATGTTTGGCAGATTGGCTATGGATTGACACATACTGTTTCCGACGGTTGAACCTTGTAACTCCACACTTCTGGTGGCGGTGTCTGCCTTCGCCGGGGTTTCACTGCGTAAGTTCAGCAAATTGCATCTTCGACTTGAGAAAGAGTCGCGGGGTGAACCTGGCAGCGGAATTGTTCTGGTGTCGTTCCCAGTCGGTGTATTGTTCGGAGCGTTGCTCAAGGATCGACTTGAAGCTTGTCTTAGGTATGATCCCTGTAATTGTACACGTACGGTGTCGCCCCCTGCTGGTGTATAAATGCACATGTTCGGAGCGTCCCCTAGGTATCGACTTGGACAGTTTCCTGGGTTTAACATATGCATTTGCGCACGCCCGGTGTTGACCTGCGCCACTGTATCAGTGCACACACTCGACTGGTCACCCAAAGAATGACATGAAATGTTTTCACGGGGCGACTCCTGAAGCTGCGTACTTCCGGTATCGACCACCACCGATGTCTCAGTAAGCAGCATATTTCCTGGGGACCGACGTGGATTACTTCCGTGGGGTGAACCCTGTAACTGGGTACTTCCGGTGTCGACCTCCACCGATGTCTCAGTAAGCAGCACATTTCCTGGGGACCGACGTGGATTACTTCCGTGGGGTGAACCCTGTAACTGGGTACTTCCGGTGTCGACCACCACCGATGTCTCAGTAAGCAGCATATTTCCTGGGGACCGACGTGGATTACTTCCGTGGGGTGATCCCTGTAATTGCGTATTTCCGGGGTGGCCCTCCACCAATGCCTCAGTGCGCATGTTCAGCATACTGCCCGGGGATCGATGTGGATTATGTATGTGGGGTGAGCCCTGTAATTGCGCACTTCCGGTGCTGACATCAGCCAGTCTTTCGGTGCGCATGTTCGGTAGGCTGCATATGGATTGACGTGGACAGTTTGCGACCGGTGATCCATGTCGCAGCACATTTCCGGTGTCAACTTCTGCCCATGCGTCAGTACGGTTACTCGACCTGGTCTTTCGGAATTGACCCGAACAAACTCCAAGGTCTAACTTGTTTAACTGCAGACTTCCGGTGTCGACATTCACCGGTGTTTCAGTGCGCATTTTCAGTATACTGCCTGGGGAGTGACATGGAACGCTTCCGCGAGAAAAACCTTGTATTGCCATCCGTCCGTTGACGGTATCCGCCAATGTCTCAGAGCCGATATTTGACAGGTCGGTTGGGAATTGACACGAACAATCTCCAAGGCCTGATCTCTGTAACTGCAAACTTCCGGTGTCAAGCTCGGTCGGTGTCACAGTGGGCATGTTCATCATACTGCCTGGGGATGGACATGGATTTCTTCCGAATGGTGACTCCTGAAACCACACACTTCCGGTGTTTCCATGTTTCGGTGTCTCAGTGCGCAAGCTCGGCAGGCTTCGTACGGATTGGCATGGGATGTTTCCGCCCGAAGAAGTCTGTAATCGTAAGCTTCCGGTGTTTACCACAGTCGATACCTCAGTGCGCATGTTCGACAGACTGCGCAAAGATTGACAAGGACTATTTCCGTGGAGTGACGATTGAACCCGCATACTGTCGACAGACGAAACAGCGTACATACCTGACAGGGCGTTTAGTGATTGACACGAACAACCTCCCAAGTCATATCTCTGTAACGGCGTACTTCCGGTGTATAAATGCTCCTGTGTCTCACTGCGCACGTTCGGTAGACTTCGATGTGATCGACATGGAATGTGTCCGTGTAATGACGCCTGAAACTGCCTACTTCCGGTGTCGATATCATCCAATGCATCAGGGTGCATACTTGACAGGGTGTTTCGGGATTTAAACGAACAATCTCCTATGTCTGGTCGCTGGAATTGCACACTTCCGGTGTAGACCTCCACCGGTGTCTCAGTGCGCATGTTTGGTTGGCTGCTTGAGGATTGACGTGACGAGTTTCCGTATGATGACCCCTGAAGTTGCACATCTCTGGTATTGACTTCCGCCCATGCATCAGTGCCGTTACTCGATCGGATGTTTAGGAATTGACAGGAAATGTTTGGTCTCTGTAACTGCATACCTGTGGTGTCAAACTCCCCTGGTTTTTCAGTGCGCACATTTGGCAGACCTCGAAGGTATCGGCATTGGATGTTTTCGTTGGCCGACGCCTGAAGCTGCCAATTTCTGGTGTCGACATCCCCCAAAGCAACACCGGGCATGCTTGATAAGGTGCTTAGGGGTTTATATGAATAATCTTCTAAGTCTGATCTCTGTAACTCCGTAGTTCCGGTGTCGACATCCACCGGTGCCTCAGTGCGCATGTTCGGCATACTGCGAATGGGTCGACATGGAATGTTTAGGGGTGACTCCTGAAGTTGCACACTTCCGGTGTCGAACTTGGCTGATATTTCATTGCGCATGCTGATATTATTAGCTAATGAGTGATGCGTAACAGTTCCCATCTCTGGTATTTGCAACAACTGCTCACATCCGGCGTGTCTATCTACTTCCGCCTGTTCATGCACACGAATGCGCGGCGGGGCACTTAAAGGTCGAGACAAGAGCTTTTCTTGTGTCTCCGTCTCCACCTGGAGCCGCCTAAACTTGCTCGCGTTCAGTGACCTGTGGGCCAACATAGGGACATACGGATTACATTTAAGCCCTTTGACAACTGTAACCCTCCGTGAGTATGCGTGTATGTTTGTTTGTTTGTTTGTTTGTTTGTGTGTGTGTGTGTGTGTGTGTGTGTGTGTGTGTGTGTGTGTGTATGTGTGTGTGTGTGTGTGTGTGTGTGTGTGTGTGTGTGTGTGTGTGTGTGTGTGTGTGTGTGTGTGTGTGTGTGTGTGTGTGTGTGTGTGTGTGTGTGTGTGTGTGTGTGTGTGTGTGTGTGTGTTTGTATTCGTGCTTGTGTGCTTGTGTGTGTGTGTGTGTGTGTGTGTGTGTGTGTGTGTTTGTATTCGTGCTTGTGTGCTTGTGTGTGCATGTGTGTATGTATGTATATATGTATTTGTGTGTGTGTGCGTGTGTACGTGCGTGCGTGCGTGGGTGGGTACGTTCGTGCTTGCGTACGTGCGTGCGTGCATGCAGACACACATACATGCATGTGTATGCATGTATGTGTACATGCATGTGTGTACGTGTGTATGTCATGCTACTTATGCTACTTATGCTACTTATGCTACTTATGCTACTTATGCTACTTATGCTACTTATGCTACTTATGCTACTTATACTACTTATACTATTTACATTACTTATGCTATTTATGCTACTTGTGCTATTTGTGCTACTTGTGCTACTCGACACTTTGTATCTCGGGCGCCAAACTTTTATCTATGACCTACGGTCGGGTCGCCTCAGTTTTTTTTTTATAGAAATTCACCCTGCTGTCACCCTGCTGTCACCCCGCTGTCACCCCGCTGTCACCCTGTCTACGTACAATGAATTTACCCTTTGTAGTTATCAGTGCAACTGTCCGCTAGCAGACACTACCCGAACAGCTGCGTGCAACTGTCCGCTAGCAGACACCACCCGAACAGCTGCGTGCAACTGTCCGCTAGCAGACACCACCCGAACAGCTGCGTGCAACTGTCCGCTAGCAGACACCACCCGAACAGCTGCGTGCAACTGTCCGCTAGCAGACACCACCCGAACAGCTGCGTGCAACTGTCCGCTAGCAGACACTACCCGAACAGCTGCGTGCAACTGTCCGCTAGCAGACACTACCCGAACAGCTGCGTGCAACTGTCCGCTAGCAGACACTACCCGAACATCTGCGTGCAACTGTCCGCTAGCAGACACTACCCGAACAGCTGCGTGCAACTGTCCGCTAGCAGACACCACCCGAACAGCTGCGTGCAACTGTCCGCTAGCAGACACTACCCGAACAGATGCGTGCAACTGTCCGCCAGCAGACACTACCCGAACAGTTACGTGCAACTGTCCGCTAGCAGACACTACCCGAACAGTTACGTGCAACTGTCCGCTAGCAGACACTACCCGAACAGCTGCGTGCAACTGTCTGCTAGCAGACACTACCCGAACAGTTACGTGCAACTGTCCGCTAGCAGACACTACCCGAACAGCTGCGTGCAACTGTCCGCTAGCAGACACTACCCGAACAGCTGCGTGCAACTGTCCGCTAGCAGACACTACCCGAACAGCTGCGTGCAACTGTCCGCTAGCAGAAACTACCCGAACAGCTGCGTGCAACTGTCCGCTAGCAGACACTACCCGAACAGCTGCGTGCAACTGTCCGCTAGCAGACACTATCCGAACAGCTGCGTGCAACTGTCCGCTAGCAGACACTACCCGAACAGTTGCGTGCAACTGTCCGCTAGCAGACACTACCCGAACAGTTGCGTGCAACTGTCCGCTAGCAGACACTACCCGAACAGTTGCGTGCAACTGTCCGCTAGCAGACACTACCCGAACAGCTGCGTGCAACTGTCCGCTAGCAGACACTACCCGAACAGCTGCGTGCACACATGCATACAACATTCTGTTGAGAAACAAATACATAGCAGATCCCCGGCTGAGTAAAATAAGACGACAGTAAACGAGGAATAAAAGTGGAGAAGACAGAGTGAGAGAACTCTGCCCCCAATGACCGACACTGACCTGGTCAAGTCGAGCTCGTTTATTTTATCCGGGGCCACGATTCGAGACTTTACTCGCTCGCATCTCAGCGGAAGGTGTTCTTCGACTTCCTTCCAGTACATGATTTTACTATTCACGACATCCTGCGCGGTGACGTCAATTTACACACTGTATTGACTGTATTTAAATAGTAATATTGAAAGTGTGCTATATGTTTGTCGTTAAGGTATATAGCATATGTATTTATCTCCATTCAATAGCTAAATCTAATGGCTCTCGTGGCTGTGGCACCGTAATTTATCTAATAACGCTACTTTTGCTCATAAAATAGTACACTACGAACTACTAATGTTTTATACAGAGCAGACAACTCCATGACGGAGTCGATGTTCATATGTATAATGTTGGAATGTTACTAATAATCATTATTTTTAAATTAGTTAGCACACTTCAAGAACAAATACATAAACGTAATGATGTTTATAAAAAGGTAGTCTATGAGCACAGTTTTACAACGACAAAAGACATTGACAACACTGACACGGCTACCCGTGACAATACCTGGAAGGCATAGGGCAGACGGGAGACCACGGAGTTGAAGACAAGCGCACTGAGGCTGTGCATTTGCTTCAATAACGTCGACGTCAGCTGCAAGGTGAAGACACAGAATACAAATTAAGACAATTAAATTAAGACAAAGGTGCCACGTCTCCTGGATGGGAAGAAGAGCACATTCTGTTTTGCCAATTTCGTCATATCTTCTGCTTTTCTTCTTTTTCAAATAATCCTTTTTTCGTTGAGCCAATTCATGCCATTTTTGGCAGCCACATGTAATCTCTTGAATTTACTTGGTTACAACGGTAAGAAAATGTATAACGTCATTGAGACCTTCATTTCTCCAAAATGCGTTGAAATCCTTCATTAATTTCATCCCCGGCAGGAAAATCTCATTTCTCCTCATTCTTTATCGTGGCACCTCTGCTAAGATTTTGAACACTATAAAAAATAAGCATAAGTACGGTATATTATAATAATAATAATTATTATTATTATTATGGATAGCGAGATATTGTATTGCAACGTATCATTTGTTTTATAAAAAATATTTGCAATTTAAAGGGTGAGGTGATTAACAAGTTCAACAATGCAATGACTGATGCAGCCAGTGTGATTCTCGGCAAACACCGTCATAAGAAGAAACCCTGGGTCACCACCGAACTACTTGACATGTGTGACAAAAGAAGAGTACAGAAAAGGGGAAAGAACAACCCCGGAGGAACTGATAAATATAGGGAAATCAACAAAGAAATCAAAAAAGGCACGAAAGAAGCCAAAGAAAAATGGATAGAAGAACAGTGCAGCGAAATAGAAGACAGCCTGAACAAGAACAATAGCAAGAGAGAGAAGAAAGGAAGAATAAACACCATCCAAGACAAGTCAGGAACATGAAATAGAAGACAGCCTGAACAAGAACAATAGCAAGAGAGAGAAGAAAGGAAGAATAAACACCATCCAAGACAAGTCAGGAACATGAAATAGAAGACAGCCTGAACAAGAACAATAGCAAGAGAGAGAAGAAAGGAAGAATAAACACCATCCAAGACAAGTCAGGAACATGAAATAGAAGACAGCCTGAACAAGAACAATAGCAAGAGAGAGAAGAAAGGAAGAATAAACACCATCCAAGACAAGTCAGGAACATGAAATAGAAGACAGCCTGAACAAGAACAATAGCAAGAGAGAGAAGAAAGGAAGAATAAACACCATCCAAGACAAGTCAGGAACATGAAATAGAAGACAGCCTGAACAAGAACAATAGCAAGAGAGAGAAGGAAGGAAGAATAAACACCATCCAAGACAAGTCAGGAACATGAAATAGAAGACAGCCTGAACAAGAACAATAGCAAGAGAGAGAAGAAAGGAAGAATAAACACCATCCAAGACAAGTCAGGAACATGAAATAGAAGACAGCCTGAACAAGAACAATAGCAAGAGAGAGAAGAAAGGAAGAATAAACACCATCCAAGACAAGTCAGGAACATGAAATAGAAGACAGCCTGAACAAGAACAATAGCAAGAGAGAGAAGGAAGGAAGAATAAACACCATCCAAGACAAGTCAGGAACATGAAATAGAAGACAGCCTGAACAAGAACAATAGCAAGAGAGAGAAGAAAGGAAGAATAAACACCATCCAAGACAAGTCAGGAACATGAAATAGAAGACAGCCTGAACAAGAACAATAGCAAGAGAGAGAAGGAAGGAAGAACAAACACCATCCAAGACAAGTCAGGAACATGAAATAGAAGACAGCCTGAACAAGAACAATAGCAAGAGAGAGAAGGAAGGAAGAATAAACACCATCCAAGACAAGTCAGGAACATGAAATAGAAGACAGCCTGAACAAGAACAATAGCAAGAGAGAGAAGGAAGGAAGAATAAACACCATCCAAGACAAGTCAGGAACATGAAATAGAAGACAGCCTGAACAAGAACAATAGCAAGAGAGAGAAGAAAGGAAGAATAAACAACATCCAAGACAAGTCAGGAACATGCCTCACGGAAGAAAGAGAGATTGTCAACCGATGGACAGAGTACTGCACCGAGTTATACAACAGCCAGACCAAAGGACATGCAGCAGTATTGGATTGTCCTATGAACACCGAAGACTATAACTTACCAATTCTTCGTGAAGAAGTGGAGGGTGCAGTTAAATCCTTAAAGAAAGGGAAATCAACATACCAGCTGAATTAATCCTCATAGCAATCTGCAATAAGATCTGGCAGACAGGAGATTGGCCTACTCCATGGACGCAATAAATGGTCATCACACTTAAAAAAGGCAACCTACAATTGTGTCAAAACTACCGGATAATCAGCCTCATCAGCTCCCCAAGTAAAGTCATGTTGAAGGTCGTCCTTAACAGACTCAAGCCACAAGCAGAGAACATCATCGCTGAAGAACAGGCCGGCTTTCGAGCAGGACACAGTGCTACAGAGCAAATGTTCAACCTTAGAACCCTCTGCGAAACGTACTTGCAACACCAAGAAGATCTCTACCATGTCTTTATTGACTTCAAGAAGGCATTTGACAGGGTATGACATGCAGCCTTATGGGCAACCATGGAAATACAACATTGGTGTCAACCTTTTTCGAGCCAAAGAACATCTGTATGAAAGGCCACCAGCGCAGTCCTTATGAATGACGCGCTGGGGGAATGGTTTCGCACCACAATTGGAGTCCGCCAGGGCTGCCTTCTATCACCCACTCTATTTAACATATTTTTAGAGGAGATCATGACTGACGCCCTTGAAGATCACGTAGGAACAGTCAGCATCGGAGGCAGGACAATACAAAAGTTACGCTTTGCAGATTATATGGTTTAGCAGGGGATTATATGGTTTAGCAGGGGATTATATGATTTAGCAGGGGATTATATGGTTTAGCAGGGGATGAACAGGAGCTAGCTGACCTAGTGAACCGCCTCGACAATGCATCTGCGTCCTACGAAATGGAAATTCGTGCTGAGAAAACCAAGCTAATGACCAACAACACCAATGGCATCAACAAGAAGATCACAGTAAATGGACACAGATTAGAAACAGTGTCCAACTTCAAGTACCTGGGTTCAGTTCGGATGAGGGATCCAAACCTGAGATCATTTCAAGGATTGCCCAGACAACAGCAGCGATGACAAGACTAAAACCAATATGGAAAGATAAAAAACATCACCCTTCGATCCAAAATCAGACTGATGCGATCACTTGTCATGTCAATATTTTTAAACGCATGTAAGACATGAACTCTTACAGCCGAACTGCAAAGAAGAGTAGACGCCATGGAAATGAACTGCTATCGAAAGATCCTTTGCATCTCATACAAGGACCATGCAACCAACAAAGAGGTCAACAACTGAATCAAACAAGCCATCGGGCCATATGAAGACCTCCTAACAACGGTAAAGAGACGGAAGCTGAAATTGTATGGGCACGTCTCACGAACATCCGGCATATCAAAGACCATCCTGCAAGGCACCGTTAGGGGAGCAAGACCACGAGGAAGAAAGAGGAAGAGGTGGGAGGACAACATCAAAGAGTGGACAGGCCTGGACTTCTCAGAGACACAAAGGGCGGCAGACGATAGGAGAAGTGGAAACAGCTGGTTGCAAGGTGGTGCCCCAACGACACAACGGTTAACGAGATTGATGATGATGATGATGGTGATGATGATAGTAATATCAATCACTATTACAGGAGTTGGATATAAATTACCCGGTCGGTTTATCGGAATCAATCACAATTTTGATTGGCCTTAGTGTAAACATTTCCATGTCCACAATGACTGACACATATTCACTATTCTCATCCGTGCCCCTACTATGACGTCATATAGGTAACAACAGCGCACCTCGCGCAGCTCGAGACTGTCAGGCTCCGTCATCCAGATGAGGAGGCGGGAGACAGCCAGTGTGACGTCATCAGTGGCAACAAACTCGTCAACGGACATCTGGTCAATTAGGTCAAGTAGGTAGGTCACGATCAATAACATCATCTGAAACACAGTGTAGGATTGGTAATTAATACACTGTACTTCATGCGTCAAATGTTAAGACAGAGCAGCACACTCCTTGTACATATACGCGTTTGTCTATTGCAGCCCATGCGCACATCTCTCGGGATATTTGGGTCTTTCTGTAAAACAGTCGAGACTCCTGTTCTAAACAACGTGGCAATAATTCGCTAACATGTACCAAGTCATAATTCCAGCACATGCTGACTTTTTGTACGTAAGTTGGACATCCGCTCTAATGCCAAGTCTACAGAATACAGAACACGTGCCTAACGCTAGGCGTACATTGCTAAACTTTTGTTGCGAGTTCCGCGTGTGTGCGATTGGATGAGCGCACATTACACAACATTTGTTGCTGCGATTCAATTTTCGAATTGATTCAACAAAGGTTACGTCGGCCAAATGAACACGCGACTTGAGGTTTGTCGAGTTGTGGACCAGCGCACACTGCACGTCTCATCCATTTAAGTCAAGTAAACACACGACTCACAACAAAAGTCTAGCGGTGTACGCCTTGCATTACTGGGATAGTTGCATGCCGGACGTGGAAGCAAGCCTGGCACATGTCTATGCAGAGATACTTGTAAACTCGATACACAAAATATACATGAAGACAATACGATTGCGGAAATTTGCGTAGAAGAGTCTCACGATTACCAGATTGTCCTTAGCCAATATTCACGTCAGTTAATACCATCGCATGAGGAAATAACTGACAGCTAGAGAAGACATGTCCGTACACACCTGCGCGCTAGGGCTTTCCTGTTCGACGACAATCGTAGTGATGACATTGAATTGTAGATCACCCGGAAAGGAAACTCTGAGAAAAAAACAGGCGTTCCGTTAATGCGAATACAAAGAAGAGCGGCTAATCTGAAAACATAACTAAGATAATATAAGATACGATTTGGAAACACTAGAGATCACCAGGAGATTAAGTGCAAATTAAAAATATAAATTATTTATAAATACGAGGTGAGTATGAAAATATTGATAGCACTATTTTCTTCAAATATGATAAAGGTAATAGAATGAGAGGACACAAAGCAACCTCTTATAAAAGAACAGCGTTTATTGGATTTGATAAAATACTCGTTCTCATTGAGAAAAGAAAATTAATTATCTATTGATTGTGCAAATGTCAGTATTTTGCAATGTTTAAAAAACATAAATCTAGCATGGGTTGGTCACACATAGGTCATACTAATGACATCTTTGTCCACTTGTAATCTTGTTCTTGTTACGTACTAAGCCTCGACTACCCACCTGATTAGGTCGACTAATGCGTCGACCTTGTTGTACAAATACTGCGGTATGTCGGAGTCGAGGCGTTGCAAGAGGAGACTGATACAAGTTTGTAGCCAGTCGGTCAACATAATGTGATAGGTCATGATAAAGTCAGCCAACGTCTCCAGAAGCAGCAGCAATCTCTACGCGAGAATGGTAAGAGATCACATTAAATTACCCGAGAATGGTAAGAGATCACATTAAACTACGCGAGAACGATAAGAGATCACATTAAACTATGCGAGAACGGTAAGAGATCACATTAAACTATGCGAGAACGGTAAGAGATCACATTAAACTACGCGAGAACGGTAAGAGATCACATTAATACTACTCACTTATTTCAACTCATAGCTGTTAATGTATAAATCCTGCTTTTTCACAGTACACTTTCTTAAGTAATTATTTAATTTTAAACGGTACTAAAATTTACATGTCATCTTTGTTTTAAACTCACGACCCATATGAAGATAAAAAGTATATCTTATAAGGTTTGTCGTGACAACGTATTTATTAGTATTATGTATGTACACGCACGCATGCACGCACGCACCCACCTACCCACTCTTCCACCCACCAGCCCAACACACACACGCACACACCTGTGCTTGAATACATACAGTTAGATTCTCCCAAATCGTACCTGGTCTTCGCTGTTGAGAGTGTGCAGCATGTAGCTGAATATCTGTGTCGCGAGCCGGAGATGAGACGCGCTACAACAGATTTGACTATGCCGGTACTTTAGTAAACTAGAGTGTGTCAATGAGATGTATTTATATAAAACCTTTTGAAATGGTTACATGCATATGTTTTTTTTTCTATGTGGGTGTCTTCCATGCCTAAGCAGTTGTCCCTCTCCACTCTGGGGATGGGTGCTGACATCAGACACCAATGAAGACGTCGACTCCTTTAAATGTTCTCTGTCCCTGGTGGCGACTATTTCCTCTGGGAGTTCGTTCAGGAGGCGATCAATAGAGATGACCTTATACCAGGTTGTGTTTCGGGGTGGGATTGCCACAGCAGTAGTATGGTTAGATGTTGATGCCCTGGTGACTCTTCGCACTACTCGAAGAACAAGGAGAGCGTACCAACTTCTTTGGGCTAGTAATTGGATGGTAAGTCCTGCTTAATCCATTATAAAAAAGCGATGAAACGAAACTTTTAGAATTGTCAGTGAAGTGACAAAGCATATAACTAAACCTAGACACATTCGAAAGATGGTTTTAAACACGACGTCTGCACGCGCAAGTGTGTGTGTGTGTGTGTGTGTGTGTGTGTGTGTGTGTGTGTGTGTGTGTGTGTGTGTGTGTATGCGTGTATGTAGTGAATAAGCGTTTTCCATTTCTCATAAGTAGATCACTTCGATTCATGTACGCACTTACACCTCTTTGATGAACATAGTACTAGTGGTCCGTCTTTCAAACGTACTTTTCTTTCTTTCTTTGTTCAACCTAAACCATGTCTTTGCGCAACCGTAAAGTCAAGCCGCTGCAGTCATCGTATCAATTATAAAGGCGCATGTTTGCACTATAAGTGCAATTAACATCTGTCGGTGTGTTTTCACAACATAAATATTGGTTGATAGATCCAAAAAAAGCGGAAGCTAACAAGGCTTATGATCTGTGATGGTCGCGAACCCGACATAAGCTCGCGAGCCCGACAGAAGGTCACGAGTCCAATAGAAGGTCGCGAGCCCGACAGAAGGTCACGAGCCCAATAGAAGGTCGCGAGCACGACAGAAGGTCACCAGCCCGATAGAAGGTCACGAGTTCGTACTTAGAGGAAGAGTTCAAGAAAGCATAAGTCGCCCGAACACGACATGAAAAAAAAACAGGACACTGACTCCTTACACAAGACACAAAACGTTCAGTGACGAAGCACACAATGAAGTAATTAACAAATGCTTTTAACCAAACTTTATTTTCTACTCCGTAAAGATGAAAAAATGCCTTCACCTGATCGTGTTTTGGGCACACATACCTTGCTGATGATAATAGTAGTACTATGTTGATGGTAATAGTACAATGTTGATGATAATAGTACTACGTTGGTGATAATAGTACTAAGTTGATGATAATAGTACTACGTTGATGATAATAGTACTACGTTGGTCATACTAGTACTAAGTTGATGATAATAGTATTACGTTGGTGATAAAGTACTAAGGTGATGATGATAGTACTACGTTGGTGATAATATTACTAGGTTCATGGTGCCCAACAGCAACACTCGAAAATAATTACAAGGTACACTAGGCATTCCTTGGTAAGATTAGCTGCTTAGATTACTGGGCTCCAGTTGTTTAAAGGGCTTTGTGTGTCGTGCACAAGCTTAATAACGCTTCAAGTATATAAAACGATTGCGTCCGTGATCCAACTAGGCAACAACCGCTTCAGCTGTTTTATTCGTTGCCCGTACGCAACGTCAACGCAATCTGTGTGCACTTGTGAATGAGCAAGTGTCCGATGTCGCATTTACACTGGCCGGATGTTCGTGGCCGTGAAACAGGTCTTATGCCTGCCGGCTCACGACGTTGGTTCATCAAGTCGGTTTTCTCTTTCGAGATGTCTCGTTATCGGTATAAAACCGGTGCATAAAACGCAGGTACGGTCGCGTTCCCGAGTCTCCCGCGGCCGAGGCGGGCTCATCTAACGCTTCCTCCGGTCGGCGCGCGCTCCTTTGGGCAGATCGGGAACGGACGACTTTTCGGCCGCGCCTTTCGATGATTCCGAAGCCAACGGCGAGGGAGACTTCGAGTCTGATTTTCGGATAGCCAACAGGCGATGGAACACGTTGCCAGAAGGTATTTTACGACTGAAATCACAGAGCAAAGTAACGGCACCTGAATTAGAACAACACATGCGCTGCCAGAATATGTGACACTCTGCAATTGTATTGCGGAATTCACCAGAAAGGAAACGACGTGTGCGTGCGTGTGTGCTGAAACATCTGCCTATTCGTGCAGGAGATATTGCCAACATATGGCAGTACTACCGTAAAACCGACTGGAAATCACGTACATGCTAAGCTTTAACGAAGCAGCTGCTTTTTCGGCTAAATGTGTCACCAAACATTTTGAAAGTGAAGCAAAGAAAAAGCTAAGAAATGCTTAGAGCACAGAAAACTGTTAACATAAACTGCCTAGATAAGCACAACGAACGCCTAAGTAGTTAGGACGAAACGGCTTCCAGAAAGCCTTATTAGCCATTATAGTCTAGAAGACCAATACCTTCTGGCACATAATTCCACGCACCGTCGTTGTCAGAATTCCCTTACTAGTACACGATCTGGCCACGTCCTTAAACGAACGGCGTCGCCCTCTTACATTGTAACGAGTGAGCTTATCTGCGTCACTGTACACACCTGAGGTGGTGGCGGAAGTAGAGGAGCTTCTTCATCCCGTGTAGACCCTCATTCTGCTTCTCTGGCTCCCCGTGGCTGCCGAGGTTCTTCAACACCTTCTGAGGCAGTCCCTGTCAACAACACGTTGCCTTGTATACAGCTCATACGCATAAATAATAACAATAATACAAATACTGTCGTCTTATGTGGCGCCAGTATCCTTGAGGACAAGGCACTTACTCTGTTATCAGAGAAAGTTTTGTTGGCAGGAAATAAGCGATTCTTCATATAGATCGATACCATTGGTTCTGTCAAGGTACGGCATGTTTTTCCATGTCCCTATGTGGGGATCCTTAACTCCCCCTGGAATAGACACCGGGTGGAAGGGGCCAACGGATTTAATTGTCTCTTCCGAAAGACAGTGCCTGGTTAAGTTTATGATGATAATAATTTATAAATAATTTTACTTCTATATCAACACATTTCGAAGATAAACTAACTGGTTAGTACATTCACTAAGTTAACCTGACACATTTATTTACGAGTGAAAAACGCGAGAGAATTGTGAAATATTGACATTGTGCTCGGACGAATTCACCGATATTCTTCAAAATTGGAGAATGCAAAATTAATGTCGGCAACTTATTATCGATATTAATCATCACGCTAATAATTTGGGTATTGGGAACATTAAGAAGAATCTCTACTGCTACGCATGGAGCACACACACCTCACACACAATATGAGGGCAAGCGGATTTGCTGCCGTCTTGCTTGGCAGAAGTGGGCTGCTTGGAAGAAGTGGGCTGCTTGGAAGAAGTGGGCTGCTTGGAAGAAGTGGGCTGCTTGGAAGAAGTTGGCTCTTTGTCTGAGCTGTCGTCTTCTGGTGTGTGACGCAGAACAGGTTTGAAGGCGGAACGTCTCGGCTGGCGGTCGACGGCCGACGCTTGAGTTGCAGCAGGTATGTCGGTGGAAGGTGCAGCGTTCTTATTGCGCTTCACCGTCGCCACGGAACAATTGCTGAGCGAGGCGTCGTCGCTCGTGTTGGCCGCGTCGTCACTATTCAGCTCATCCGTCATGCACAGCGGCGACGTCGGTACGTAACTACCCATACGGCAAACAATAAATAACACCAATAAAAAAGTAAAACAGTAAAGATGGCGAGTGGCAACAAAGTACTAAATAAAAAATACACTTAATACATATCACAGCGACACACCGTGTGTAAAAGGTTTGACAATAAATAACATCATCGAATATTAATAGTACAAAAAGTATCAGAAACAACAGAACAGAGGTAAAATAGCACTTGACACATATAAACAGATATTTCGTGTAAGTAATAATTTACTAACAGCAGATGATTAAGTATGCGTCACATAACTATATCCGCCATAGTAACTAGTGCAGTAGGAGCATGTAAACTGCCTCTTTAAACAACCAACGTGAAGAGGTTCGGCATACCTCAGACAGATGTCTTCTTCATTGTTTGCTTGTCCTTGTGGCTGGTTCAATTCTGTGTCACCTTCAACCTCTAGAGTTATACTCTCGTCCTGGTCTTCATCATTTGTCACATCAGCTTGCTCAACTTCTTCCCCGTCGTCATATTCAGCCTTCTCTTTCTCGTCAACATATGCCGTCGTGTTAGTGATGTTGTCATTCTGCAAGTTGTATTAGTTTCCATTCACAAGCTGTTGTTATGCTGTTTATTTTCAATGCAACACACGCATTTCTGCTGTATTAGAAAACGTATATTTTTCAAGGAGTGCTTTGTAAAGCTAAATGACGGATTGCAAAAACGAAGCAAAATTATTGACTCTACAAAGTATGAAACGATTGGATAGTTGGCTGCGACGCGAAACCAGTAACTATGCAGCAGCTGCTACTGGTGTTAGTCATTGTTATTTGGCTTATGTCTTTGCATTTTTGTATCACGTTCGGCATCAATTTCAGCACCCGAAGTGCAGACATCATACGAAGAAGCTCATTCCTAAACAAACTTATAAAACTGGCAGTTTTATGCAAGGGTACACGGTGGTGGGCTTTTGAAACTCACTTCGTTGATTCCGCCATATTCTGGTGCATTGTCATCCATTCTCACCCTTTCACCGTGTTCAGTTTCTTGAACATCTTTCACTAGAAACGAACCAATATAAAGTGTGCCCATTGTCAGCGGTGTATTTGGGGGAGTACTGGACCATGTTACAGTTAGAACAAACAGTCCAGGTAAAAGTCTATAAACCATAGAGCCTCACAAATAACTGGTGTTTATATGATTTAAACTACTAGATTATCTTCAATATAATTCAGTACGAAATTATGCGTAAATCTTCGAAATTTCAGCCCCTGTGCCGGCATATTCCAGATATCTTCAAACAGGAAGGTGCATGTGTTATTAAAGTCGCGCGCACGCACGCACGCACACACGCACGCCCACGCCTGCGCCCACACACGCACGCACTCACACACACATTGCAGATATGTCAAACGTATGTCACATAATAATTATAACAAATATAAGTTTTAACTTATTGATATTTGGAACTGTTCACGAGTGCGGTATACTGACTTGATGACTGGCTCATCAACTCGGAGGTGTTTCCGCTGCTGCACGACGCCGCCGCCGCTGTGACACTGTCGCCACTAGGAGAGGGACAGTGGTCTGACGTCGACAAGGCGTTGATGCTGGCACTACGCGTGATCTGTACCGGCGAGTCATTTCCAGTCGTGGTCGTCAGCGTCATCAGGTTGGCGCTCTGTATCTGGCATACTGACGGCAAATACATTATAATAAATAGCGTACAGAATCATAGCCAGCACGTCACAAACCGCGATTTGTACGGGAAGTTGCCAAAACGGTTAGGTAAGATCAGAGAGCAAAGGTTGTGTTCCGCAGGCCACTGCTACAGGAGTGAGACCTAGCTAGTGTCTCGATTGGTACACTGGTTACGAAAACGTTAAGAAATCAGGGAAACCTTCACTCACATATATTAACATCCTGAAACATATGGTACATTACAATGAAACATATGGTATACTACAAATGCAATGTTTACAATAATAAAATAATGAGAGTTAGAAACATGACGTATATAACAACAATAGTAATCAGGTTACGCTAATAAAACAACAGCTTATGATAATAGATAACAGGAGCAGAAACAAGTGCTGCCGAATCATCGACATTAGATGTTGGACGTCAACTACTTCGTGGCACGTTGTCGTGTGCCTCGTCTAGTATCGTTAAAGCAAACACACACGATCTTGGTGACTGAATCTTATTTAAAAATAGGTTTACTTGGAGGAGTGACGTAGTAGTAACCTAAGTCTTCAGCCAATCTACCTTCCGACGTGCTGGAGTTGGTGTCGGGGATGGATGAACAAGCCCACGTATCGGACACTCTTTCAGTGTCATCTCTCACAGGCGAACTGTAAACAACAACGACACATTGTCACCGTTATTGATGGTGACAGTGGCAGTCAAGGCAGTTACAGTGGTGCTACCATGATGTGGTGGTGGTTATGGCGATGTGGTGTCGTTGAAGTGAAGAATAGTGTTGGTGACTATATTATTGCAATGGTGAATCATAACATTCGTTAGTGCAGTGCTGGTTGTAATAATGTGCCCTCTAGTCCGTTAGTAAATAACATTAAAATCATTCTCATGTGAACGTGTGTGCAACAATGAAACACTGTTACTTTGCTCGGGTCAGCGGCCGTACAAAAATGCTCATAAAACGTCAACGCTGCGTAGTTTACTTCGCTTAGTGTTACCTAAGTGAAACATGACCAATATCCACTTCGTTTTCAGAAATATTTTCAAGAATGGAGAATTATTGTCACGACCGCAAAAGCAAGCATTAATTACAACTATTCACACAGTTCACACGTCAGAAACGTAAGCAACCATCGACAGCCACCAGCAGGCTAACTATCAGAATATTCAGAAGAGACTGCTGCGCCAGGTATTGGTACGTACGTTTCTGCTGCACCAGTCTGCTCGACCTTGTCATCTTTGGTCGACGGCTGCTTGTCCACTGATCCCCTTCTAGGTGTCTCGTCGCGGGATGCACCTCGCAAGCGCCCGGCTCTGCTGGCGTGGAAGTTAGTAGCGGCAGTGTTCGCCAGCAGCTTCCTGGGAGAGTGTTTGTTGACCGTTGACGGCGTGCCCTGTTTGATCTGTTGGACGCTCTTCGACTGCGGTGAGTCGCCTCTGTGGGATCGGGTCGTCGCCGAATCGTTGTGGCTGGAACACTTCCGTGCGTCATGACTCTTCTTGACGGCCGACTTCTCGTACGGCACTGGTGGGTTCTCGAGCGCAGCACCACCAGTCGCCTCCTCGGAGAACTGCTGATCTGGGAACGACGGTAGCAGCACCCTGCCAGGGTGAAAGGAAGCAGGAATGTATTGCTATGGCAATCCTTCATTGTTTAATCGGCCTAAATAAATGAACTAAGTTGATAAACTAACTTAATAACACACGCATGCACGCATACACGTTTACGCACGCACACACGCGTACATACTCTGAAACTCATTATCTTCGTTACGAATTATTTATTCTGTCTCCAATCATCGGTAAGTGTATTGCTAATTATCTAGCCAATGTAACCACATAACGTTGTGCACAGCTGTGAATGTGTGATTATACGTAATGTAATTAATGGTTAGACGATAACAACTTTTCTATTGCACAACTAATTACCGTTTCGGTATGGTATTTTGAGATTATGAGCAACACCAATAAAAAAAATGGCAAAGGATCCAACCCCCTTTAACTCCAAATTACACCGTTCAAAGCGCATAACAGTTGTGTACCATTCGAAGTTGGGCGGTGCAGCCATCTGAGGAGAGTTACGTGGCACGCTTGTGCCACGGTAGTAGGTGGAAGAACGAGACGACGTGCTGACGGTCATGGCGTTTGCCAACTGTTCCATTGTGCTGCTGTACACTTCGTCGACGTCATACTGGCCTGCCAACGCGGCCGACTCGCCGTCCGAGCCTCGACCAACATCGTCGATGCCATCGAATCTGCGCGTTGGTTCGTTGTGTCCCTTCTGTACGTGGTCATCTCTGAGCGATTCGAGTGTCTCGTCCTTGATCTTGGAGACCGCCACTGCGAAGCTGGTATCTGAAAAGTTCGACGACCTCATTGGCATGATGTCCGGGTACGAATTCCTCGGCTCTGACATACTGCGTCTCCCTGGTTTTGTCTTTTCCTTGTCTTTGAAGCGGTCCAGTAGTGTCGATATGATTCTGTGAAAGAGTAACAGGCGCTGTATCTACAAATGTTGGCAGTGAAAAAGTTACTCTTCATCAACAGCTGCGGAGGAAAATTATTGTACAGCCACATAATAATCATTGTAAAATAGAATATGTGATCTGAAATGTATAGTTGTGCTGCAGATAATCCCAGCGTTATGGACGTCAACACACATGACTAAAACGTTATGGACGTCAACATACATATCTAAAACATTATGGACGTCAACATACATGTCTAAAACGTTATGGACGTCAACATACATGTCTAAAACGCATTAGACACATTCTGAAATGACATTTTATAACCAAATAAATAAATACGAGGATGGAGAAACGTGGCCCTAAATATGGTAATCACTGTAATCAAGGCAAGCATTTTTTTACCTTGCAGCGTTTAGCCTTGTTTCGCCGCTGGTGTCGTTTATTCTCAATTTGATATTTTCCAATATCATGTGATAGCGTTTCTCAAGGCTGCTTGTTGGCCATATACGCACCAGTTCATACAGCACTTTCGCGCACTCCCTGCGGAAAGCGCAAACCAGAATGCACTTTCAAACATGCATAATCGACATAATATTGCCTTTGCTTTATAAACAATACAATAAAAAGCCACAGAAAACAGACAATTACTGTGGAAGTGGACAACAGAAGGGCATGTAAATGAGTACGTATGTATGTTACTTTACTCCTCCGAGACGCTTTTCTCTCAGAGGTTCAACTACGACCCCACGATCGAGTCGTGACACTTTTTTTGTCACGACATTCACCACGCTATTACCCTTCCTACGAACAATCGAATTACCCTTTGTAGTTATTACGCAAAATGGTCGGCAACGCTATGCGAACAATGGCGTACAATTGTTCACAATGTCATGCGTCTTTTCTACGCTGGTCCCACGTTAAATAATACAACGGGTGATTATGATGATGAGAGGTGCGGCGTGGTGCGCTGTAGTGTCAGACACATTGGTGCCACTGTCGTAACAATTAATGTCTTCGTTTTATGATCACAAATTCCCAATTAACACTACTCTTCATTTTCAGATGCGTTAATTGTAGTTATATGCATTCAATAAACACAGTTTCGGTGTACGTTCGCCAGTCAAGCCTGGTTGTCACTGCAATGTACTATGTGAACTTAAATATTTCTCAGTACACCAGTAGCATCGTTTTTTTATTGACATTAAAGGCACATATAAAGGTTTTCCGCTCTGCAGTTAGATTTAACTTCAACAAGCAGTTTGTTGTTTCTGTAAGGAGGTGGCCTCACCTTCTGATGGCAGAGTTTCCGGATGACAAGCCTTTTATGAGAGGCGGGATGAGGCGTGAGGAATGGGTGTGCTGAAAACAACAGAACAACCTTAACATTATAATCTGATGCAGCTATAATTCAGAACAACTCTCGTCTACAAATCTGTTCATAAAACTGTCAGTTGATGACCAAATTGGTACGACCAGGATCTGTTAAATTGTGGGTTTGATTGACATATATTACAACAATATATCAGTACATTTCCAAACAACTTTACTCAAATCACATATATTCAACTACTGTTGAAACAACAATAACAATCTTGGCATGCAACATTCGTCAATAAGGAACTAGGAAGAACTGACAGAAAGAAGAATACATAATTACCTGAACAATTAGCTTTAGTGTGATGATTGCGCACGCACCCTTGCCCACTATCGGGATGGCATTGATGAGAATTGGAAGGATGACTTCTGCACAGTGTTCAAAATCATTGCACAACAGCTTGGCAAGAAATCTGGAAAAATTAACATAGTAAAATTATGCAATGATGCAGAAACCAAGGAAAGCACAAAATGCTTCTACACAGCATAGTTTAACTGATTATGACCAGTTATTGCACCTCATTTAAAACTACTGATAGCATTCTCACCAAAATAAAATACAATTAAACGATGTTTGTTATGTAACAGTGATTGTAGGCGAACCATCGAAATGTCAGCACAACCGACGTAGAATCATTTCCCTATAACGGTATGCCATTGCAGTATATTAATTCTAACAGTGTCATGTTCTGTAATAACCTAACCGATTACACAATTCAAACGGCTTTCAGCAATTAAGTTTGACAACTGTCTTCACTTTAGAGTAAGAAAAGACACACCATCTTGATAGATAAATGGACAGACTGAAGGACGGGAAGTTGGATAGATGGATGAATAGATAGTTAATTGGATTCATGGAAATACATTTGACAAGTTAGACTGATACATACAGGCATCATATACTCAGACTACTAATTAACACTGGTGATGATTTATTGACAGCAACATACCTAATGACATTATCTATACTTTTAGTTGTAATAAAAAAAATTGCTGTAATTTAAATTATTATTTTGTACCTGTAATTAGTGTACAATGTTAGTATTCTGAATCAAGAATTAGCAATGTTTGAAGGACACAGCAAACACTCAGAAGGGAAGTCACAAGGAATTATCCCTACTTACGCCATGGTGATACAGGTCTCACGGACAACCTGCCTCGACACGTCATTCAAGCACATACTGAAGGCAACGTTCATTGTTCGCAACAACTGCAGGAAGTTGTTATGTGATGCTGCGCCAGACAGCAGCAACGATCGGATCATCTGGATCTGTGAAGCAGATCATAGAATCAACGAGACAACAACATTAAAAGCAGCAAAGAATGAACTCTTTGGCCACATACATTTCCATTGATTGGTATAACAAAAAACTGTTCCCGATATCAACATAAGCCCCTTTTACATTGTGGAACAGTCTGAAAAGTTCACTTACTGCAGCAACACGATCGTGCCAGTGCTGTTCTTGACCAGTCAGAGACGCGCGGATCTGGTTCACGTATTTAGATAAATGTGCTGCAGACAATATCTGAAAATAAGATAAAAACTAGTGCTTGTATCCATAAACTGCAAATTATTCTCTGCAAACATTGGTAAAATTAAAGGGTATCAGTGGTACTTGTCAAGTTTGAGTATCATTGAAATCTTGCTATCATAAAGTTTCCAGAAAGTATTAATTCTGCTCAAAATTAACATTTGAAATACATCATCAAAACTGTAGTATGAATAGCTAAATATGATAATTATTTATTCGTCTTTAATTACTATATTCTTGATTTCAAGTCTTATATTAATAAGGTTGGCAAATGTAAACATTCTTTCTCACAATCAACATTTATTCTCACTGTTATGACGAACTATATTCAGTATTTATCATATCCTTTTGCGAAATAAGTTCATAATTAAACACTGTAGCATCACTTACCCTAACTCTCTGCACTTGCTCATATTCTGACACAAATAGCTCTTCGCAGGGTTCTGTTGTCAACATAATACAAAAGATAAACTATTATAACAAGCAGCATTTAATGTGTGCCTTGCAAGGCACTGTACATCCAGCTTTGGATAAACAGAAGGCATACATGTATAAAAACACATACTATTACTATGTACGTTTACAAAATACTCACCTCCAGGTTTTGATGGCTTGCTTTTTTGGGACTGTGATTTCGATTTCTTATCTGCTGGGTGTTTGTAAGCTAGATAGTTACCCACTCTAGGTATGATGACCGACATGGTGATCTAAATGGCTGAAAAGTCGAGTAAATAAGTTTTACAATACATGTAAACATTATATATGCATAATTAAGTATGATAGATTAATTAATTACTTAGACTTAGTTATATATTTGAAAGTACGGGGTGCTAGACCTGGCTTGATTCTAGTCGAAATATAAATAACGTTTTACATTTTAAATTTAAATCTTTATTTTAAATAGATTCGACTAAATTTTTAGTTTTATTACTGAACCTCAGCTTTATGCATACATGCGAAATAAAACCCACAATTAAAACAGCAGCGTAACCTTTTTATGACCATGTTACTGTAATACTGACCTGATCACTTTCAGTTCGTAACGTTCCAAATGATAATCAACTGTCAGTGTCAACAACTGAAGTAGATCACATTAAACAATAATGTCCGTCGTCTTCTGCTTGTAACTGAACTATCGTCGTTGTACGGACTGTCATGCCTCCTAAATTACTAGGTCAACATGTGAACAGGACAACGGAAGCTGTCCATAACAACGTTTACTTCAGTGCAAGCGTCTTCCGAACGCCATGTTGCTATCCAAGAAATGACAAACCGCTTGCGCACCAAGGGAGCATTAGGTATTTCATGATGCCGTTACGGGCAATTTACATAAATACAATTAACGTACCTAACATATGCACTATTTCGAATTTTGCATAGTTTAACTATGTTACTTATATATTTTCCAGTATTATAAAAAATATTACAGCATTTCACGTTTACGTTAAACGCGTTATTTGTGTCATACCTATTTGTCTACATTCAATCGAGTCGAAACAATTCAAAATTGTAAAGCACGGAACTGAGTTTCTCGGGATTGTTTGTTATTTATGCGGAACATTAAATGAATACAGCTAAAAGACATTTGCTGAAATTCCTGTCCTCGGGAACGGCTGTGCACACTCGTCGTTCCTACACGAGGGTTGGCAATGAAAGGTACGCTACAGCTATATTATAATATCACCGTTTTAGCATATTTGTGATTGGGAGTTATAATTTTGGAAAAGTATGCGTCTATTATACAGTTTGCTGGAGCCGGCTTTATGTCATTATGACTTTAATTTTAAAAGCGATACATCGCAAAGGCACAATGCCATTAATGCAGGACGTATTCTTCTCTTTCATAGAGAGGCCTGCGAACGACACAAAAACGTGGATGGGCTTCGGATACATCTTTCAATGAAAGCCCAGGCTCCCGCCAAATGACGGTCTGAAATACTCCCGATATGACGGGGTCAGGCGCATGCGCACTAGTTATTTATGCGGCTAACCATATCGACAGTTTTTAACCAATAAGTTTCGTTTATTACAAATTTCGATACCGGGGGTACAAATATTACATATATATATATCGTAATTTTTCGCTAAGTAGCCGTAGCCGTAGGCCTAATGCCTAGGGCTAGGGCTAGGACTAGGCTACGACCTACGTCCATGGACCATGAGTACATCCTCATTCACAAGAGCGATTGGTTGTCCAACTGATCGGGCGCCACCGTGTCGCTTTAGCAGCGGATCCAGAGGGTCTTAGGGGTCTCAACACCCCCAGGCCATGGCCTTGTAGAATCCCCATGTCCGTGGCAAATATTAAGGACAACATATATATGCCTACATCAGAATTACTGTCAATGTAAAGACTGAAGTCCTGTCCCCCCCTCCCCCCCCCCCGGTTCGTAAGTAGAACGACATATGACTAGGACTGACTGAGACTCCCTGCCAACAAACCTAGATCCGCCATGCGCTTGACAAAGAGCATTTGGACAACTAATCGCTCGTGTGAACGGGTCTGTAATGTATGTCTGATTACTCGTTCAACTCGTTCCAGAGTGTGTGCTATGCAGAGTACAACCAATATTCACCAGATGGCAGCACGAGTTCTTAGTCTTAATCATCTTGACTAGCACAGGAACAGCGGCGGGCACCACGCATAAACGTTAGTAATTTGCCCAATCAGTGATAATGACTAGCAATCAATAATGACTGGCAATCAATTGTAACAGATGGTTGTTGGTAGCTCTTTTGAAATATATTGAAAATATTATTATTATATTGAAAATATTATTATTTACCTCATAGTTGTGGCACGCGTTGCTCACGTTTTTATATAAAAAAAATATTAATACAGGCCTACATACTGCTTAAGTAACCAAAGCGGTGTTTGGCTCTCATAGACGTAAAATAAAATATTTTTGAAAATATTCGAATACGAAAAGTTTCCAATGCCATTATGAATGCATTGCAAATACTGAAATAGTTACTCCGATCCGAATATATAAAATAGTATTGATATATAATTAAAGTGTGCTACAAACGAACTTTTGTATTCTGGTTATTTGGCTGTCGTTTTATTACCAAGTTCGTATATTTGACTGGTGAAACCAGCGTTTGTTAATACGATACACGTGAACTTTAGCTGAAGATTGCGAAGCAATTCATGAAAGCGCCACGGGAGGGCTTAGAAATGGTGTTTACGACATACACCCTGGTGGCAGCAAACCTGTGAAAGCGTATTGCGTTTTCAAAGATAAGAGCAATACGTGGACAGTAAGTACAACTTTCCATTTTCAGCTTAGTCATTGGTAGTATTAGTGACATATAATTTTCGTTATAGTTATAAAAATGTAGACTACATATACAACTTGCAGTGTAAACATATTTATGGGAGAAAATGTTAAACACAAATTATTCATTAAGATTTCTTATTCAACAATGTACGTCATGGAACGAACCTATGGAAACACTAAAACCAACCAGGATTGGAAAAAAGATGTACACTTCCGGAAAGTTTTCTAAAGCAATTTTCACAGTAAAATCGGAAGTGTTTGCAGTTTTATGAATTAATGCAACCTCTCAACATTATCGGTCTAGTTAAAAATTAGTGCTTACCTGGTATCAGCCAATGCAGATTTCGTTTACCGGACAAACAGTATTTTCAGTCATTCTTCAAGAATGCAATGCCGTCAGGTTATCCAACGGCGGATCAGCAAGGTTTCCTTCGACCGGCCCTGGTCCGAGTATCGCGACGGCTTCGGCACGCGGAACGACTCGTTCTGGCTCGGCAACGAGTGGCTGTACCGACTGACAAGTCGACGGCGCTATGAGTTACGGGTGCAACTTACCGACACGTATCGCTGGACGCTATTCTCTGACTACAATTACTTCGCTGTTGGCAATGCATCGACGAACTACACGCTGAGCCTGGGCGACTATCTACCGCACAGTACTGCAGGTGATCTTCTTTGACTTACTTTTACATAAGCCTTTTCATTCCCTGGCGGATCATAGGCCATTAACGACTCCTTTCCACCAGACACGGTGTTGTGTTTGCGCTTACAATTATTTCCAGCGTGTCACTAGAATGTTCGCATTACCTGCTTTGAATTACAAGCGTGATGTAATTATAGTGCCAGTGTGCTGTCGCACACTGTATCGGTTACTTGTTTTGATATCCTTAAAATACTGGATCCAGAAGCCGAAATCAACATACCCCAGACCCCAGTGTGTAATCTGAAACACCGACTCAAACCATTGCAGTGCTGGTAGTAAAGTCTGATGGCTGTAAGTTAAAGAAACCGTCTGACAGCCTCTCATTGGTGATTTAATGTAAGACGATCCTGTAGACACGAACATGTTCTCCGTTCCACAGGTGACGCACTCGGCTACCACCGAGGCAGTCCGTTCAGCACGGTCGACAGGGACAACACCTCGGCCAAGTGCAGCCGGCTGACGGGCGGTGGGTGGTGGCTCAAGGCGTGCTTCACGAGCAACCTCAACTGGGGGTTTCCGATAGATGCCCGCCAAATATGGGTGACAATAAGTAAATACTTCGGCCAACTACGGCTCGCCCAGATGAGTCTACGGCGCGCGGTGCCAGTGTTGAACGGTGCGTCCTAATGGTTAACCTGTGTGAAATCCCGTGCTACGTTATTTTCCGAATAGAGTAATATGTGTATTTTATATTTACAAAATATAATATAATTCACACAAACACGCACGCACGCACGCACACACACACATAGAAACATATCCCACATAGTGTATTGGTGTCCTGTGTTATGTTAAACAAGTATGTGCCAGTTATTCTATAGATCATATTGGTTATACGTAAGTTATTGTAAATGGTCGTTCGAGTTAATATAGCGATCAATGACGCGACCGAATTCTAAGAATTACGACACTGCGGATTGCACGAATTCTATGTAGGTCACCGCTGTAGAAATTCTACGTGGTCTGTGATCAGCAATTCTGTACGTAACACCATTTAGATGACTGTGGTGAAGCACAAGTAAGATTGTCATCTTGGTCACCTGACGACGTCGCCTACGTGACTCCAGATGACAACGGTCCGGCCATACGTGTCCAGTGCGATTGGACATCCGGTGGCGGCTGGACGGTACGAACTCTTTGTTTGATTCCTTACGCTAGTCGTTCTCGTCCAGTCACCGGACAATACAGTAGGTAACATTTCTCGCCTACCTAACTAATATCGCTTATCCGACTCTCCCTCTGCTTCGTGAATCCGCCGAGAAGAGAGTCTGGCAGCAGAGGCGTGGTCTCGTTGTTACCCACGTTCACCACTCCATTATGTGTAGGCGTTCCCGTGAAGGTCCAGCAGCCAATCAGCGTCATTATCGAGATGTCACACTAAGCATTTTTTTTCTGATTTAACTTTTTAGACGGAGAGTTGTGCCACTATAAGAAAGGTTTAGGATTAATTCGAATTACATCGTATCAACTAATAAAAGTTAACTCGTATTTTATGAATTAGTCAAATGCCCGGATGACATCGTAATTAGCTAATTATGTATGCGACTAGAATCTGGGCGCATACATAATTTCCGACACAATGAAAAACCCAAACCCCACTCTGCATCCAGGCGAAGGTGAGGGCGATAAACGGTGGCGCCACAGCGGGAGTCTGGACAATAGAGGCTACTATCTGACTTATCCTCTTTGGGTCTGGTGACCACAGTGCTGCATAGTCCTCTAGTTCGCTTCTTTTTCTTTTATCTTTGGCCACATGTTTGGTTTCGTCCTACAACTTCCACGTCAATTCTTTTTCTAGTTTTCGCCAAGTTGTCTTTGGGCGACCCACTTTCCGTGTGCTTTCACATGTTCATGTTACAGCCGTCAGGCACTGGCCGTTTGTCATTCTTCGTACGTGTCCAATCCAATTCCATCTTTGTAACACTCCTGTGCCGATATTTTAATTTTAATTTTAATTAGGATATCTCCATTTGACATTAAAAGTGGCCATCTAACTTTCAGTATCTTCCTTCAGGCACGTCCTCTGGGTTTTGAAAAGGGGGGTTCTCGTGTATAAAATCAGTCGGGGATTTCTGTGATGATTTCTGAAAAATGGTATAATTAAACAGAGTTATCTCAAAAAGGAGGGTTCGAGCGAACACTACAGGTACATAGGCTTATGGCAGACTCTGTAAAACACACACTATATCTGCATTACAGGTATTTCGACACAATCTACCAAATTCGTCGTTCCAATTCTCTCGGTCGTGGTCCGACTACAAGACGGGGTTCGGCGGTACAGGTCACAACTTCTGGCTGGGTAACGACAACTTGCACCGGGTGACGACGCAGGGAGGCCGTGCCCGCAGTGACGGTGCTAGCTACGTGGTGCGGGTGGAGACAGAGACGGTCGTCAGTGGAGGTCAGACACGCGTGATACGGGCCGACTACAGCGGCTTCTTCGTCGGCGACGAGAGAACCAACTACAGACTGACGGTGGGCCCGTATCTGCCGAGCAGTACAGCGCGTAAGTGACGGAGGTCAGAGATGCATTCGACTGCTTCTTCTGGTCTTTATAGTCTGGGAACTGAACTGAACTTATTTAAGACAAACGTCTTCTAGAGTTGGACCCGAAGAAAGTCCCTCCTTTCTCTTTTTCTTCTTTGTCGCCCTCTTCTCCCCTCCATTCTCTATCTGCTCCCTCTCTCTCTCTCTCTCTCTCTCTCTCTCTCTCTCTCTCTCTCTCTCTCTCCCTCACACACGCACGCACGTACGCACTCACAACATGAAAGCACCACTTCTGCACTACTAACCATTGTAGAATCAAATGCACATATTAAGTATGTTTTTTTAAAGTATGACCATATCATAGCATAATTATAATAGTATCTGCCGTCTTGCTCTTCAGCCGACGTTCTTGCCTCAAGTCATAGTGCGACGTTCAGGTTTGTGTAAACAGTTTTGATTGTTTGCTAGCCTCCGTGCAGCTCCGATTCTGAATCCCGCATCAGATTGGATGTACTATATGAAATAATAAATGCATCAAACGGATGTGCGTGCGTGCGTGCGTGCGTGCGTGCGTGCATGCGTGCGTGCGTGCGTGCGTGCGTGCGGGCGTTCGTGTTCGTAGCTATGTAAAACGGTAATTTAATTTGCGTGGATGTTCAGTGTGTTCAGTTACCCACGATGATATTGCATTCCGATACATTTTTTGCCAATACATCGCTGACAATCTAGATTAATTTACGAATATTCTTACGAAACTGAACATTAAAATGAAAACGTTATTTTTCTATTCAGTACGTTCGATCACGGGACAATCACGTGTGCAAGCCGTCACAGCGTTGGTTGGTGGTACGGAGACAGATGCCCAGATGCCATGCAGAACCAAAGTGCCCCTGCAAATATGACTGCTGGCTTCGTGCGTCCAATTTTAGTTGGAGATATGAAGTTTCGACCAACATTCTACAGAGAAGGTTATTAATATAATATTACTGGTAAACAAATCACAGGATGCCATAGGGTAATCGTAGCGGTAACACATTAGTAAAGGAACATGACTTGACTTGTTTGATGTTCGTTCTGAATATATCAATATTGATACTTTTCTCTTTCGGAACCGATTAATATATATTGGAAAACATAGCACAGACATCAATGGGAGTGAACGTTTATTTATTTTGTCTTCTTCATATAAGAGCACATCCTTCAAATGAATGCGAAGAATATATGCTCGCACATAAATTGTCAAAGAAGGCAAAGAATTGATAGGTAGTTTGTATTTAGCCTGTGCACACATTCGTCTATGCACTGAATCCGACACAAAATGCATTTAACAGTGATTCTTCGTGTTTGTTTCGTCAGTTGTCGACTGCGCGGACGTACAGAACAATGGCGTGAGTGCGAACGGTGTCTACGTCGTCTTCCCAGACGGCCTGCCCAAACTTGTCTACTGCGACATGGACTCCGACGGTGGAGGCTGGACGGTGTGGTGTTGTTATCTGCAATCTATCATCTTCGGGCGATGCCCTTTTTGCTAGCTCACTCTGTTTTGGCCGCCTCTTTGGCTTTATTCCACGACTTCCATCCCTGTTTTCGTGTTCTGTGTCTGCAGAATTTTCGCCAGGTTGTCTATAGGCGAACCACTTTCCCTTTGCCTTCAGGTGTCCACGTTAGCGCAGTGGGCGGTAAAGTGTTTGCGGGCAAGTGTATGATCAGTTAAGTGGATGTTTGAAGGATCTGATTAGTAGGTGCACGGAGGTGAGGGCGTAAGTTTGGTAGGTAAATTACGACGGAGGGTGTTCAGTGTTTCAACAACAAAGCACATCAGTGAAACTAAAATATGATGGTACTAATGTAATATAACATAGGAAGGTAACATAAGTGCGATCGAACTTTTAAACAACTCTTAAAATTGCAAATATAATAAGTTCACATTCAGATGCTCAAATACAAAATATAATTGATTGAATTATCTGAATAAATAGAATAATTTTTGATACATTTCAGTGTACTGGGCAGACGGGCAGTGTAGGTGGTATGACCGGTGGTTATCGATTGATATAGTGATAGTATGTGTGATGTGTGATGATATAATGTGTGATATGTGATGATATAATTATTGGAAATCCAGTTGTATCACGCCGAAAATAAAGGAAAAACCTATTGTACCCGTTCCCCGTGAAACAGGTGCTGATGCGACGTCGTTACGACTCCGTGTCGTTCGCCCGTAGCTGGGCCGAATACAAGATCGGCTTCGGCAAGTTGCTCGAGGAGTTCTGGTTGGGCAACGAGGCTGTTCATCTTCTGACGTCGCGGCGCAAGTATTCACTCCACCTACAGTTCTCCACCCTCGATGGCCAGCGCAGACGCTCTGAGTACGACAGTGTCGTCATAGGTCCGGAACAGGACGGTTATCGGCTGAACATAGGTCGATGCAAGCAATCGTTTTACGGTCAGTATATGTAAGGCAGTCACATTGGAAGTTGTGGTAGTTGGAAGTAGAGTAGCATGGGGCATAATACAAATTTGGGGGCAGAAAGTACACCCTTTAACTAGTTTCACAGCGCGAAAATAAGAATTTCGGGATCGCGAGATGAAGCCACATACAGTTGTTCACATTCGGTTAGAATACGGTGGCAGAAAACGAAATACACGCGTTAGTTTTTTTACGTCAAACTTTGGATTCTATTAATTATAAAAATGGTCATCCCAAAAGTGGTTTTGTGGGAAGTAACCATACGAAACTAAGACAACGCGTTGAATGTCTGCAGTAGACAAATATGTAATCATTAAAGTTGTGAATGTTGCGGTTGCGAGAGATAACAGCCAGTAATATGCGAGGTTAACTTATCAATCAAGCAGATAACATCATATTATTAAAAATCTGTAATTCCGCTGTCGTGAAACATTATTTGCATATGGTTGCCATGCAGCGTATTTCTTATAAGTTACGTTGTAAAGAGTGAATTCGTGATTAATTTTGGACTGTATTTCACGGAGCTGACAAACAAGTAATTTATCGACGGACACACACGGCAGTCTGTTGTGAAGTGTGGCGTTCAATCGATAGGCGGCGACTGAGAATTATCGTACGTGTCGGTTTTGCTGGGTCATAAATTATGTCCTGCGTGATGTCATCGATATTCGCTTCGAGATCGTTATATGCACCATGCAGCGTATTATCTAAGAAGGCACGTGTGTAAGTATCTTTAATCAAGCATTCGTACTTTATAAGAATCGGAAAACGTGCCCAGAACGCGCCACTCAGCAATACCATTGTTCTAATGCACCATTAACTGAAGGGTGATTGGACGTTTTTCCAAAAGTTGTTTACATAATATTGAAATCACCTAACATCCATAATAGTTGCGACAAGTAACCGTTGGCACAAATGAAAGAATACCGCAGTTGTAATACATTATCATGTGCTGCCGCCTCGTGGTTTAGTTTACAAAGTCTCCCATTCATGACCTAGGCATTACAACCTTTGAGTTAATCGAAATGTGGGATAACTAAGAGTGGATATATATATATATATATATATATATATATATATATATATATATATATATATATATATATATATATATATATATATATATATATATATACATGCGTACATGTGTGTGTGACACTCGATTTAATATTATATATATATATATAATTATGTTTATATACATGATTATGTATATATATATAATTATATATATATATATATATATATATATATATATATATATATATATATACATATATTAATTCATTACTCATCATCCCTTGTCCGGGCCGATCGCAGGGGAGCGCGCTTGTAGGTTTCCACAGAGATCTTTCCCCATCTGGGACGGTTGTGAGCAGCATCGCATGATTCCTGTGGCTCTAGATCAGTCCACTCTCGAATGTTGTCCATGAAAATGTTGTGTGGTCTTCCTCGTTTTCTGCCGCCTTTGCCCGTGCCTTGCAGTATTTCTTTGGCCAGTGTGTTGTGTCTGGTTGTATGACCGAATCATTGGAGTTTTCGGCATTTTAATCTGGTCATGCGACTACGGTGATGGCTTGCATTACTGATATATTTGTTATGTGGTCTTTGTAAGACATTTTCATGATCCTTCTGGAAAATTTCATGTCAAATGCGGCTATTCTTCTTTCGGATTCGGCTTTCAGGGTCCACCTTTCGCATCCGTATATCAGCACTGACACAACCAAGCTTTTATAGAGTCGTATCTTTGTCGCCGTTTTGATGTTGTTGTTGCTCCATATCTTCTTAAGTCTTGCTATAGCTGGTGTTGCCAGGTTTATCCATGTGCGTATTTTCTCTGTGGAGTCACCCTCAGGGGAGAATATCGACCCGAGGTACTTTAATGATTTTACTTCTTCGAGTTGTTCTCCATTCATTTATATAATACTTCTTTGCCCTATTCTGCTGTTGACCATAATCTTTCTGCACTTATTTCTATTCCGTAAGCACGCGCTCTCCTTTCCAGTGTTGTTGTAAGTTCTTGTAGATCCTCCTCTGTTCCAGTGATTAGGTCAATGTCATCTGCGAATTGGAGGTTGCTGATCTCTCTTCCGTTTGTCGCTATCGTGCCATTTAAGTTGTGTAGAGCTTATTGCGTGATATTTTCAAGGTATAGGTTGAGCAGCACTGGCGACAAAAGGCATCCCTGACGTACTCCGACCGATGTTCGAAACGATTGTCCAACTTCTCCTTCGTGTAGCACTGCACTCGTTGACGGTCCACACAGCGATCTGAGTAGTGTCATTATGGGCGTATCAGCATTTTCATTTTGAGGCGGTGTTCCGGGGATGTTGTCATCTGTGTTCAGTTCGTAGTTGTAGAGTTCTTTGCAGTACTCGGTCCATCTCCCAAGTACTGCCTTTTTTGGTAAGGAGGGTGCCGTTTTTGTCTTCGATGTTTGACGATCGGCTTGACCTTTTTTGGCGAGGGCTGTCAATATGGAAATTATCCTATCTGGTGTTGTTTCCCTTCATCCCAGTCTCTACTTCAATGCTCCGTTCGTTTAACCAGTCGTTCTTTGCTTTTTTCATTCTTTTTCTAATGTCTGAGGTGTCAAGATGTAGTCGATCTGGTTGTGTGTTTTCCCGTCAGGAGAATGCCACGTTGTTCTCCTGGATCTCTTGTGTGGGTACAGTGTGTTTGCTGTGATCTCTTGTGTGGGTACAGTGTGTTTGCTGTGATCTCTTGTGTGGGTACAGTGTGTTTGCTGTGATCTCTTGTGTGGGTACAGTGTGTTTGCTGTGATCTCTTGTGTGGGTACATTGTGTTTGCTGTGATCTCTTGTGTGGGTACAGTGTGATTGCTGTGATCTCCTGTGTGGGTACAGTGTGTTTGCTGTGATCTCTTCTGTGGGTACAGTGTGTTTGCTGTGATCTCTTGTGTGGGTACAGTGTGTTTGCTGTGATCTCTTGTGTGGGTACAGTGTGTTTGCTGTGATCTCTTGTGTGGGTACAGTGTGTTTGCTGTGATCTCTTGTGTGGGTACAGTGTGTTTGCTGTGATCTCTTGTGTGGGTACAGTGTGTTTGCTGTGATCTCTTGTGTGGGTACAGTGTGTTTGCTGTGATCTCTTGTGTGGGTACAGTGTGTTTGCTGTGATCTCTTGTGTAGGTACAGTGTGTTTGCAATGGTAAGGTCTTTTCTGCATGCACATTCTATGAGTCGTAGCCCCTTGTCGTTTGCGTTTCCACATCCGAATTTGCCGACTGTTCCTGTCCAGTCTTCATATGCATCTTTACCTATCTTTGCATTCCAGTCACCGATGATTATAGTTGTATCCTTCCTTCGTGTTCTCGCGATTGTCTCTTCATTGAAATATATATATATATACACACACATATATATATATATATATATATATATATATATATATATATGTATATATATATATAGAGAGAGAGAGTCATTTTCAAACTGCACGTTAGCATGACCGGTTCAGTTGGCTCTGGGAGGAAACATGCCACTCACTACGCCACTGCATCTATGGTGAAGGTGGTGACAGGGAGACCATCTCGGTAGATGGTTCCACAATGTATATTACAGTTATCGGGTATTGTTGTAATGTTTGTGCCGCGTAGATGAAAGGAAAGCATGCTGCAACATGTTATCTCTGATTCGCTGCAAATTGAATAGGCTGGATCGGATTGCAGCACGCCAGTTCAACTTAATCAACAAGAGACAGTTCCAAACGATGGACCGACCGACCGGGCGGTGCACGAGACTGGAAGGCGGCTGGTGGCGCCCCGACGACCTCTGCCGCCCGACGTTCACCGACGTCGACGTGGGAGCCGAGATAAAGGGCCTGAAGAATAAAGCACCAGTGGCAAAGATAATAATGAAGATACGACCGACAACGTTTAAGACAGGCGAGTGAAGTGTTCAGGCAGTGGTCATTCTTAGCCATTAGATTGTCTAGGTATATACCGTGTTAAGATATAAAATGCGACGGAATGTATAAAACAACCAAACACAAGTCAACCATGTTCCTTGGGGAAATACAAAATGAGTTAACCAACACTTCAAGTTGAATGTTGTCGTGTTTGTAGACTATTTGACTGCACGCGATTGCGAGGATCTTCGCGAGTCTGGCCATTGGCGCGATGGCGTCTATCACATCCGGTTGCCTGGCGTGGGCGTCATGACGCGCAAAGTCTACTGCAAATTCAGCCAAAAGGAAACGTGGACGGTGAGTGGACTTGTAGACTGACTGCCGGTGGAGCACCGGTTTGTCAACAGATGGGTAGGCAGGAGTAACTGGACGTTGTAAAGTGTTTAATCTGTATTCAGTAAAGCGAAATAAAAGTCATGGCTTGGAGGCAAGGCAATCAAAAGTCATGGCTTGGAGGCAAGGCAATCAAAAGTCATGGCTTGGAGGCAAGACAATCAAAAGTCATGGCTTGGAGGCAAGGCAATCAAAAGTCATGGCTTGGAGGCAAGGCAATCACAAGTCATGGCTTGGAGGTAAGGCAATCAAAAGTCATGGCTTGGAGGCAAGGCAATAAAAAGTCATGGCTTGGATGCAAGGCAATCAAAAGTCATGGCTTGGAGGCAAGACAATCAAAAGTCATGGCTTGGAGGCAAGGCAATCAAAAGTCATGGCTTGGAGGCAAGGCAATCAAAAGTCATGGCTTGAAGGCAAGGCAATCAAAAGTCATGGCTTGGAGGCAAGGCAATCAAAAGTCATGGCTTGGAGGCAAGGCAATCAAAAGCCATGGCTTGGAGGCAAGGCAATCAAAAGTCATGGCTTGGGGGCAAGGTAATCAAAAGTCATGGCTTGGAGGCAAGACAATCAAAAGTCATGGCTTGGAGGCAAGGCAATCAAAAGTCATGGCTTGGAGGCAAGGCAATCAAAAGTCATGGCTTGGGGGCAAGGCAATCAAAAGTCATGGCTTGGAGGCAAGGCAATCAAAAGTCATGGCTTGGAGGCAAGGCAATCAAACTTCATGGCTTGGAGGCAAGGCAATCAAAAGTCATAAGGCAATCAAAAGTCATGGCTTGGAGGCAAGGCAATCAAAAGTCATGGCTTGGGGGCAAGGCAATCAAAAGTCATGGCTTGGAGGCAAGGCAATCAAAAGTCATGGCTTAGAGGCAAGGCAATCAAAAGTCACGGCTTGGAGGCAAGGCAATCAAAAGTCATGGCTTGGAGGCAAGGCAATCAAAAGTCACGGCTTGGAGGCAAGGCGATCAAAAGTCACGGCTTGGAGGCAAGGCAATCAAAAGTCATGGCTTGGAGGCAAGGCAATCGAAAGAGTCAACAACAGCTAACAACAATCAATGATATCACGTTAGTGGTTTTCATAGAATTTGTCTAAAAGTGAGAAATTCTGGTCAAAACTAAATTACACTGGGGTCTGACATGTTCATCGAGCAATCAATAAGCGCCTGGCAGTTCTAAGAAATCGTCTCCATGAAACACATCAAATGCATTCGCCCGAAATCGAAGGCCGTCGCAACGCAAATTCTCAACCAAAACATATTGCTTAGTTAACTTTAGACACTAGCAGCATGGCCATATCATATTGGCAAGTATAGCAGTAGGTGTTTGCAAACAGATTTTTATTTGGTGAGCGACAACTCGTGACGTAGACTTAACAGTATGGCGCGGCCTATGAAACTATGATGCTGCATGCTCAACGAGGCTTTCCTAGTAAACCACTGATATTCTTGTAGTTGCAAATGGTTATGTCTTAGTAACCATTATAGATGCATAGGCCAAAAACCATGACTTTTGTTTCGCTTTAAACACACATTTTAGAGTATGTAAGCCATACATTTATTGCGATAATGCGTTTCATTGTGTACTTCAATTTAAAATGTGTATTTTTATATAATGTTAATTTAACAGGATGTAGTGGATTGGGGTTTTTGAGCCCACATTTGAAACTCGTTCAATCCCGTTAGAATCCTGACAATTGTGGAGTTATCACCACTTGTGACCGCCCAATGTGTGGCTGTTTCGCTTAGATAGTTCAACGCCGATTCGACCGGCTGATTCCCTTCACTAAGCCGTGGATTAGCTACAAGAAAGGGTTCGGCGAAGCACACCAGGAGTTCTGGCTTGGCAACGAGGCGCTTTACCGCCTGACGTCGAAGGACAAGTACGTGCTGCGGGTCGACCTATACGCGCCAGACGGCCACACTGCCTTCGCCGAGTACACCGGATTCTCCGTCGATGGTGAAGACAAGAAATACGCCCTTCAATATGAGCGATACGAGAACTTCAGCAGCGCGGGTGAGTAACAGTGCCGCGGTAGCTTATGCACTAATGTGGAAATCAAAGGGACTACACTACTAATACAGAGGAGAGCAGTTAAACTGATTCCAGAACTAAGATACATTTGTTACGTATATTAGTAGAGATCAAATAGAAAGATCTAAAATTTTCAATAATAGGATTAAGCGAAACGTGGTTAAATAGTTACAATTCGGATCTGTATGAGCTAACAGAATATAGAAGTGTACATCTTACTAGACCATCAAAGAAAGGAGGGGCGTATCCCTGTATATTCATAAATCTTATGAGTACGTAGAGAGGTCTGAAATGACCATCATAACTGAATATTTAGAGTGTATATATGTTGAAGTGCAGACTCGGTTTAAGAAAAAAAATAGGAGAACACTGGTTGGTGTAGTCTACAGACCACCCAATATAAATATTAATGTTTTCAGAGAACACATGCTTAATATTTAAAAAAAATTTAAAGCTGAAAATAATTTTTTTTTAAATAATGGGCGATTTTAATATTAATTTACTGAATTATGATCATCATGCAGAAACTCGCGATTATGTAGATACAATGTACTCAAATGCATTTTTACCTCTGATCACAAAACCTACCAGAATAACATCAACCTCAGCTACATTAATAGACAATATTTACAGCAACGACATTCATGGTGAAAACTATAAAATGCAAGGAATAATATATACAGACATTTCTGATCAACTACCAATATATTTATTAACCAAACTAAATAATAATACAAAGGATGATACAATAATTAAGACTAGATTATATAATGATTAATAATTGCCATCTTCAGATGTAGTGTAGATGAAATAGTTTAGGATGTTGTTTATGAATGTCCGGATCCCGAAGAAAGCTACAAGATGTTCTTAAATAAAATAACACAGGCATATGATACCAGAAGAAAGAAATATAAACCCTGGATTACCAAAGGGTTTAAAAAATCCATCCAAACAAAAAATAAATTATACAAGTATTACTTGAATATACCTACAATATTTAATGAAACCAATTATAAAAAATATAAAAATAAACTTATTAGCATTGCGGAAAGGTACCATTATCATAAGAAATTTCACAAACATAGAGGCAATTTACAAAAAACGTGGCAAATATTGAAGGACATTATAGGCAAAAAGACTGTATCCTTATTTCATCGAGAATTCCTAGTTGATGACAAAATTATCCAAGACAAAAAGACGATTGCTGATAAGTTTAATGATTATTTCACTAACTTAGGCCCCGAGTTGGCTAAAGGAATACCAGAAGTTACCGAAAAGCCTGAGGATTATTTAAGTGGAACTTTTAAAAACTCTATGTTTTTAGCACCTGTAACCACAGATGAGATAAAAGGAATTACTGAAAATTTTTAAAGTAATAGTTCTGGTTGGGATGGCATCAAATCTAGTATTATTAAGCAGACATATCCTAATATGCTTGAACCATTATGCCATATTATAAACTTATCATTCGATAAAGGATGCGTACCAGATCAACTCAAACTAGCCAATGAAGTTCCAAATTTAAAAAATGGAGATGCTAAACTTATAGCAAACTACAGGCCCATCTCTGTGCTGCCAGTATTCTCAAAGATTTTTGAAAGTCTAATGTACATTAGATTAACCAAATATGTGACTAAAAACAACATTTTGTCTAACTCTCAATTTGGATTTAAAAAAGGTCACTCCACATACATGGCTTTAACAATACTAATTGACAAAATAACCAAAGCTATCGATAAAAAAAACATACAATTGGACTATTTCTAGATTTTGCTAAAGCTTTTGACACTGTTAACCATAACATCTTACTAAAAAAATTAGCTCATTATGGAATTAGGGGTAATGTGCTCCAATGGATTCAAAATTATTTAGCTAAAAGAAAACAAACAGTAATATTTCAAGGGACTAACTCTGTTCTAAAAAATATAAAATGTGGTGTACCACAAGGTTCAATTCTGGGGCCTTTACTATTTCTCATATACATAAATGATCTAAGTGCTGTATCTCAAGTTACATTTCCTATTATGTTTGCAGATGATACAAATTTCTTCATACAAGGGGAAAACGTGGAAAAAATGGAAAACGACTTAAACATTGAATTAAAAAAGCTAACAATATGGCTTAAAACTAATAAACTTTCATTAAACATCCAGAAAACAAATACAATGACCTTCAGCAATACTCACAGCATAAGAACCAGAATTAATAAAATCTACATAGATGGGACAGAAATAGGTACTGTAAATTATACAAACTTTCTAGGAATAGTAATAGACAACAAACTAAACTGGAGTGAACATATAAAACATATATGCAACAAAATATCAAAGAGCAATGGCGTAATTAATAAGGTAAAATACAAGCTGGACACGAAAATTCTGACAAATTTATATTATTCTTTTATTTATCCATACATCACTTATTGTAATATAGTATGGGGAAGAGCCCCAAAGATATACCTGTCCAAAATTCATGTATTACAGGAAAGATTAGTATGTATAATTAGTCAAGTGGGTTTCAGAAATCACACTCAGCCATTATTTAAAAAACAACAAATTTTGAACATCTATCAAGTAAACAAGTACACATGTTGTGACTTTATGTATAAATACAACAGGGGTATGTTACCAGAAATATTCAATGACATGATTACTTTAAATGTCTCTCCACATAGTTATAACACAAGACAAGGAACAACTTATAAAATACCTTATTGCTATAAAAAAATCAGACAAAATACATTGGCATATACTGGTTCCAAATACTGGAATACTATAGTGATAAAGAATCATCTTGAAGATTGCACATCGTTTCAAGCCTTTAAAAACAGAACCAAAGCACTTCTTCTTGATGAATGCTGAATTCTAATAGATGGTAATAGTTTCATACAGCTAATATATATACTTATTACGAAACAATTTATATTGTGAAGTGAATGCTATGTTGCATAATAACCTTATTGCCATAGTCAGCGGTCAAATTATATTTAACCGGGTAGTCATATGAACTACGTGAATATATATATATATATATATATATATATATATATATATATATATATATATATATATATATATATATACACACACACATAACAAATGATCTAGTTTTACTGTAGTATACTTGTAGTACAACTGTCAACTTGTGAATGATGTACATCATCAAATGTAATACATATGGAGATGTCCTAGTATACTTCAATCTTGTTACACTGCACATGTTCTAACAGTTTTGCACTGCTGCATGATGCACTGTACATTAATGAATTATGTAAACAAGGAATTATAAGCTATATTGCTTCTTTTCCATTGTCTTCGTTGATATATGCTATGTATCATGTGTATATGAACTGTATCATCATGAAGACAATAAATCATTATCATTATCATTTAAGATATTGCATGATTATGAAAATATTGATATAAGTGTTTCCCATATTAGAAAAGATAGAAGAACGATATGATACGAAGTGATGTTATGGAAGGAGGAGGTAGATTAGATATCAGAAAGTACTCATTCTGACAAGAGGACACAAAGCGAAAGGAATCATGGATGGATTGTATAAATGCTAGCAGCGTGAATATGTTTGAAAACAACATTGATAAATATCTCAGAAGGACGGTTTACATATGGATGAATAATCTTGGATTTCAATAAGCCGGTAGCTTTCTTTTTCACATATAATCTGGGATGTTCCGTTTTGGATGACAATATTCTTAAAGGTGGTTAAATAGTGATGTCCCTTTGGCCAAACTAATATTGGTGCTGGGGATTTATGGTAGGTTAATAGTAGTTTGTGAGATGGAAAGTACCATCGTCGTGTTTCGACCGATGGCTCCCTATGGGGAGTGGCCGCTGGGATCTTTGTCTGGCATGTCTACCTCTACGACTTCCACCACCTCCACATCCCGTTTCACTATGTCCCTCGTTCTTTTCCCTTGTGATAAAGCATTCCCTCTACGTTTGGCATCCACCGGTAGCTTCCGTGTCTTTATTGCAGCAGCATCATGCCTACATATAACATCCCGAGCCACAGCAGTCTGATTCGTTTGATTTCATTTGAGATGCACACCGTTAACACCATGATATGTTGAATGTCACGAAGGCGCTCTGACGTCGTCCTAAAGTTTCACAAACAATGCATAGCTCCCAATGCAAGATATCGAACATTCCCGGCGAACATATATCCAAACACATACTGTAAATAAAAACATATACGTACACATACGGTAAATTAAAACATATATACATACATATACTGTAAAGTAAAACATATATACTTACACATACTGTAAATTAGAACATATGTACAAACACATACTGTAAATTAAAACACATATACATACACATACTGTAAAGTAAAACATATATACGTACACATACTGTAAATTAAAACATATATGCAAACACATACTGTAAATTAGAACATATATACGCTTACATACTGTAAATTAAAACATATATATACATACACATACTGTAAATTAAAACATATATACATACACATATTGTAAATTAAAACATATATACGTACACATACTGTATATTATAACATATTTACAAACATACTGTTAATTAAAACATATATACTTACACATACTGTAAATTACAACACATATACGTACATATACTGTAAATTAGAACATATATACTTACACATACCAAAAATTAGAACATATATACATACACATACTGTACATTAAAACATATATACATACACATACTGTAAATTAGAACATATATAAGTACATATACTGTAAATTAGAACATATATACCTACACATACTGTAAATTAGAACATACATACATACACATACTGTAAACTATAACTTATCTACTTACCCATACTGTAAATTAGAACATCTCTTACAGATTTGAGGTGACGAGTAGACAAACATTGAAGTAAAAAAATTAATATAAAATAAATACCACACGGACATACTAGCATTGTTGTGACATATGCTCATTAATTCACAATTATACATTTAATAAAACCATGTACTGCGAGCACAGTTAAACAAGCATTGCAGTAAACATATGATCCTTTATTGTGCTATTCATTTTATAATTTAAAGAGTATGTCCATATGTACATTCAAGCTGCAGAATGCGTGAACAGAAAACGACGGCTGAACTTATTCTTTATTGGCGTATATTCGGAGTAATTGACGAGTACAGCCAACTACTGCCAGTGTACACCTGTTCCAGGAGACGGACTCGGTTATCACAGAGGGCGTCCGTTCGTCACGTCCGATCAGATCCCCTACGGCCCGTGTGCATACATCGTGCGCGGCGGCTGGTGGTTCGGCAGCGATCAGCCATGCATGATGAGCAACCTGAATGGCAACTTCAAAAACGGTCGCCACCCAACGCTCGTCACATGGAGACCTTGGCTCGGCTGGACCGGCCTCGCAAAGACGGAGATGAGTATTCGTCGTTACCTGCCACCACCACAAACTCCACAACCTCCGGCGCCAGGTAAGCGAATGTGAAAGTACAACTATTGCCTAAATATCATGTTGACGTTCAAAGAAACCAGAGTACCTGTTTATGGTGGGTTACATGTCAACGAAACATGGTTATCTCTCTCCATATGAAACCAACGTTTATCTGATGGGCAATCAGTACAACAGTTGTACGTGGTACTACTATTATCAGTCAATACCCATTATTACAACAGTTGTAGGAACAGTGGGTTTAACTGAGGGACACTGGGTTTTGCTGCCTTTCGCTCAGAGTTGTAATGATAATAGGTTTTCTCAGGATACATACTACCAGCCTTTCACACATTCTTGTCCCTCTTGTACACAACTGGGCATACGGTATATGTAGTATTTGTTTTTATCAATAACGCTGACTTAAAATATAACCTCTGCATTACTTTTTGAAAGATGTGATACTGTTCCAACAATTAGGCGTTTGAATTTCTTTAAAATGTATTAATCGTGATACAAAAATGCAGGCAAACATGATCATTATGCAATATTATAAGTAAGTATTTCGCGCATGAAAATATACATCATGTAAGTATATACCATATACAGACATATACAGACATATATATACATATACAGAAATATACAGACATATACAGACATATACAGACATATACAGACATACCTAATATATAAAACATATGACGTAAAAGCGGACAGGATGCTTCCTTGGTTGCTTATGTCGAGTGGGTTCATGGAAAAACAATGTCCCTCCACGTGTTCCATACTCTCACTGCCGTCTACATGTCATCCTTTTCCAAGCGTGTGTCCTATGGTTTACCCGTTTCCACACTACATCATTCTTTCATGTTTTGTTTATTGATATATCGACTGCGGTCAGACAGTGTCAATAACATGATGTGCAGCAAATAGGTCATTGATAGAAACATTTCTCTCTCTTCCCAGGTCCTTCAAGCAATCCACAAATGTCAAATGACGTTACAGCAAAAGACGGTATAGGAAAGTCACATAGCAACAAAGCAACTAAAATGTCAAACGACGTACCATCACAGGGAGGCACAGGAAAGTCACATAGGCACAACGTCACTGAAAAGCCACATAAAGTACCAACAAAAGACGTTATGGGAAAGTCACATAGGAATAAAGTCACTGAAATGCCACATAAAAAACCAACAAAATACGGTGTTGGAAAGTCACATAGCCACAAAGTCACTGAAATGCCACATAAAGTACCAGCAAAAGACGGTATGGGAAAGTCACATAGGAACAAAGTCACTGAAATGCCACATAAAGTGCCAACAAAAGACGGTATGGGAAAGTCACATAGGAACAAAGTCACTGAAATGCCACATAAAGTACCACCAAAAGACGGTATGGGAAAGTCATATAGGAACAAAGTCACTGAAATGCCACATAAAGTGCCAACAAAAGACGGTATGGGAAAGTCACATAGGAACAAAGTCACTGAAATGCCACATAAAGTGCCAACAAAAGACGGTGTGGGAAAGTCACATAGGAACAAAGTCACTGAAATGCAACATAAAGTACCACCAAAAGGCGGCATGGGAAAGTCACATAAAATGCCACATAAAGTACCAACAAAAGACAGCATGGGAAAGTCACATAGGCACAAAATCACTGAAATGCCATATAAAGAACCGACAAAAGACGGCGTGGGAAAGTCACATAGGCACAAAGTCACTAAAATGCCACATAAAGTAGCGACAAAAGACGGCATGGGAAAGTCACATAAGCACAAAGTAACTGAAATGCAACATGGAGTAGCAGGAAAAGACGGCATGGTAAAGTCACACAGACACAATGTTACTGAACTGCCACACGAAGTAGCAACAAAAGGTAGCACGGAAAAGTCACATAGCCACAAAGGCGACGAAATGAAACATAAATTAGCAGCAAAACACGGCGTGGGAAAGTCGAACAAAGTCATCGAAACGTCACATGGCGTTGTAGCGAAAGGCAGCACTGGAAAGTTACCACACAGATTTTCTGACGTGACACATGAAGTGGACACACAAGGAGCCAACGGACATTTAAAAGTGGAGGAAGGCCCCGCTTTGTTTCCCGGTGACGTCACATCGGGAACATTGCCGCGACCGACAACCGGCAGCAGAGAGTCTGCTGCGGTGACGGGGAGTGTGCGAGGACACGACACCGACTTGGCGGACGAGGGTGGCGCGAGGGAACTTGTAAGACATCCGTGCGCTACGAAACCGTGCAATGGTCGAGGCGTATGCGTGCCTGCTGGACCCCGCTACATGTGCAGATGCAACAACGGCGCATACGGACCAAACTGCGAATGTGAGAAAGTATAATTTTGTTACGTTCTTCGATGATAACCTTTTTAGTTAATTTTATTGTTTAGGAGAGACCGGGGGTAGAAGTAGCACGGGCAGGTTGTAAGAGTAGACCTAGCAAAAATAGTTGCGATCCAATGTCATTCACCAGGTGTCACTATCATGCGCTGCAGAAGGATGCCATATTTTATGTTTTTGCGGGGTCAAACTAAATTACATGTGACATAAAGTTACAATTGCTGTAACCAGCCCCAGTCTCCAGTACTATCAATCGTTAAATTTAGAATGACTACTTATTTTCTGTCGATACCTTGTTTTTTTCTGTTCATGCTCAATTTATGTAAGCAACTACAGTCTCACTCCGTGTATACATGTAAGGAACTACAGTCTCACTCCGTGTATACATGTAAGGAATTACAGTATCACTCCATGTATACATGTAAGGAATTACATTCTCACTCCGTGTATACATGTAAGGAACTACAGTCTCACTCCATGTATACATGTAAGGAATTACAGTCTCACTCCGTGTATACATGTAAGGAATTACAGTATCACTCCGTGTATACATGTAAGGAACTACAGTCTCACTCCGTGTATACATGTAAGGAATTACAGTCTCACTCCATGTATACATGTAAGGAAATACAGTCTCACTCCGTGTATACATGTAAGGCATTACAGTCTCACTCCATGTATACATGTAAAGAATTACAGTCTCACTCCATGTATACATGTAAGGAACTACAGTCTCACTCCATGTATACATGTAAGGAATTACAGTCTCACTCCATGTATACATGTAAGGAACTACAGTCTCACTCCATGTATACATGTAAGGAACTACAGTCTCACTCCGTGTATACATGTAAGGAACTACAGTATCACTCCATGTATACATGTAAGGAACTACAGTCTCACTCCATGTATACATGTAAGGAACTACAGTCTCACTCCGTATATACATGTACGGAACATGTATACACGTAAGGAACTAGTCTCACTTCATGTATACATGTAAAGAACTAAAGTCAATCCGTATATACATGTAAGGAATTACAGTCTCACTCCATGTATACATGTAATGAACTACAGTCTCACTCCATGTATACATATAAGGAACTACAGTCTTACTCCATGTATACATGTAAGGAATTACAGTCTCACTCCATGTATACATGTAAGGAACTACAGTATCACTCCATGTATACATGTAAGGAACTACAGTCTCACTCCATGTATACATGTAAGGAACTACAGTCTCACTCCATGTATACATGTAAGGAATTACAGTCTCACTCCATGTATACATGTAAGGAACAACAGTATCACTCCATGTATACATGTAAGGAATTACAGTCTCACTCCATGTATACATGTAAGGAACTACAGTCTCACTCCATGTATACATGTAAGGAACTACAGTCTCACTCCATGTATACATGTAAGGAATTACAGTCTCACTCCATGTATACATGTAAGGAATTACAGTCTCACTCCATGTATACATGTAAGGAACTACAGTCAATCCGTGTATACATGTAAGGAATTACAGTCTCACTCCATGTATACATGTAATGAACTACAGTCTCACTCCACGTATACATGTAAGGAACTACAGTCTCACTCCATGTATACATGTAAGGAATTACAGTCTCACTCCATGTATACATGTAAGGAACTACAGTCTCACTCCATGTATACATGTAATGAACTACAGTCTCACTCCATGTATACATGTAAGGAACTACAGTCTCACTCCATGTATACATGTAAGGAATTACAGTCTCACTCCATGTATACATGTAAGGAACTACAGTCTCACTCCGTGTATACATGTAAGGAACTACAGTCTCACTCCGTGTATACATGTAAGGAACTACAGTATCACTCCATGTATACACGTAAGGAACTACAGTCTCACTCCGTGTATACATGTACAGAACTACAGTCTCACTCCAGGTATACACGTAAGGAACTACAGTCTCACTTCATGTATACATGTAAGGAACTACAGTCACTCCATGTATACATGTAAGGAATTAGAGTCTCACTCCATGTATACATGTAATGAACTACAGTCTCACTCCATGTATACATGTAAGGAACTACAGTCTCACTCCATGTATACATGTAAGGAATTACAGTCTCACTCCATGTATACGTGTAAGGAACTACAGTCTCACTCCATGTATACACGTAAGGAAATACAGTCTCACCCCATGTATACATGTAAGGAACTACAGTCTCACTCCATGTATACATGTAAGGAGTTACAGTCTCACTCCGTGTATACATGTAAGGAACTACAGTCTCACTCCATGTATACATGTAAGGAACTACAGTCTCACTCCATGTATACATGTAAGGAGGTACAGTCTCACTCCGTGTATACATGTAAGGAGCTACAGTCTCACTCCGTGTATACATGTAAGGAACTACAGTCTCACTCCATGTATACATGTAAGGAATTACAGTCTCAATCCATGTATACATGTAAGGAATTACAGTCTCAATCCATGTATACATGTAAGGAATTACAGTCTCACTCCGTGTATACATGTAAGGAGGTACAGTCTCATTCCATGTATACATGTAAGGAGCTACAGTCTCACTCCGTGTATACATGTAAGGAACTACAGTCTCACTCCATGTATACATGTAAGGAATTACAGTCTCAATCCATGTATACATGTAAGGAATTACAGTCTCACTCCATGTATACATGTAAGGAATTACAGTCTCACTCCATGTATAAATGCAAGGAATTACAGTCTCACTCCGTGTATACATGTAAGGAATTACAGTCTCACTCCATGTATACATGTAAGGAATTACAGTCTCACTCCGTGTATACATGTAAGGAACTACAGTCTCATTCCGTGTATACATGTAAGGAATTACAGTCTCACTCCATGTATACATGTAAGGAACTACAGTCTCACTCCATGTATACACGTAAGGAACTACAGTCTCACTCCATGTATACATGTAAGGAACTACAGTCTCACTCCGTGTATACATGTAAGGAGCTACAGTCTCACTCCGTGTATACATGTAAGGAACTACAGCCTCACTCCATGTATACATGTAAGGAATTACAGTCTCACTCCATGTATACATGTAAGGAATTACAGTCTCACTCCATGTATACATGTAAGGAACTACAGTCTCACTCCATGTATACATGTAAGGAGGTACAGTCTCACTCCGTGTATACATATAAGGAGCTACAGTCTCACTCCGTGTAAACATGTAAGGAACTACAGTCTCACTCCATGTATGCATGTAAGGAATTACAGTCTCAATCCATGTATACATGTAAGGAATTACAGTCTCACACCATGTATACATGTAAGGAATTACAGTCTCATTCCATGTATAAATGCAAGGAATTACAGTCTCACTCCGTGTATACATGTAAGGAATTACAGTCTCACTCCATGTATACATGTAAGGAATTACAGTCTCACTCCGTGTATACATGTAAGGAACTACAGTCTCACTCCGTGTATACATGTAAGGAATTACAGTCTCACTCCATGTATACATGTAAGGAACTACAGTCTCACTCCGTGTATACATGTAAGGAATTACAGTCTCACTCCATGTATACATGTAAGGAATTACAGTCTCACTCCATGTATACATGTAAGGAACTACAGTCTCACTCCATGTATACATGTAAGGAACTACAGTATCACTCCATGTATACATGTAAGGAACTACAGTCTCACTCCATGTATACATGTAAGGAACTACAGTCTCACTCCGTATATACATGTACGGAACTACAGTCTCTCTCCATGTATACACGTAAGGAACTACAGTCTCACTTCATGTAAGGAACTACAGTCAATCCGTGTATACATGTAAGGAATTGCAGTCTCACTCCGTGTATACATGTAATGAACTACAGTCTCACTCCATGTATGCATGTAAGGAATTACAGTCTCACTCCGTGTATACATGTAAGGAGGTACAATCTCACTCCATGTATACATGTAAGGAGCTACAGTCTCACTCCATGTATACATGTAAGGAATTACAGTCTCACTCCGTGTATACATGTAATGAACTACAGTCTCACTCCATGTATACATGTAAGGAACTACAGTCTCACTCCATGTATACATGTAAGGAATTACAGTCTCACTCCATGTATACATGTAAGGAACTACAGTATCACTCCATGTATACATGTAAGGAACTACAGTCTCACTCCATGTATACATGTAAGGAACTACAGTCTCACTCCATGTATACATGTAAGGAATTACAGTCTCACTCCATGTATACATGTAAGGAACTACAGTATCACTCCATGTATACATGTAAGGAACTACAGTCTCACTCCATGTATACATGTAAGGAATTACAGTCTCACTCCATGTATACATGTAAGGAACTACAGTCTCACTCCATGTATACATGTAAGGAACTACAGTCTCACTCCATGTATACATGTAAGGAATTACAGTCTCACTCCATGTATACATGTAAGGAATTACAGTCTCACTCCATGTATACATGTAAGGAACTACAGTCAATCCGTGTATACATGTAAGGAATTACAGTCTCACTCCATGTATACATGTAATGAACTACAGTCTCACTCCACGTATACATGTAAGGAACTACAGTCTCACTCCATGTATACATGTAAGGAATTACAGTCTCACTCCATGTATACATGTAAGGAACTACAGTCTCACTCCATGTATACATGTAATGAACTACAGTCTCACTCCATGTATACATGTAAGGAACTACAGTCTCACTCCATGTATACATGTAAGGAATTACATTCTCACTCCATGTATACATGTAAGGAACTACAGTCTCACTCCGTGTATACATGTAAGGAACTACAGTCTCACTCCGTGTATACATGTAAGGAACTACAGTATCACTCCATGTATACACGTAAGGAACTACAGTCTCACTCCGTGTATACATGTACGGAACTACAGTCTCACTGCAGGTATACACGTAAGGAACTACAGTCTCACTTCATGTATACTTGTAAGGAACTACAGTCACTCCATGTATACATGTAAGGAATTAGAGTCTCACTCCATGTATACATGTAATGAACTACAGTCTCACTCCATGTATACATGTAAGGAACTACAGTCTCACTCCATGTATACATGTAAGGAATTACAGTCTTACTCCATGTATACATGTAAGGAACTACAGTCTCACTCCGTGTATACATGTAAGGAGCTACAGTCTCACTCCGTGTATACATGTAAGGAACTACAGTCTCACTCCATGTATACATGTAAGGAATTACAGTCTCACTCCATGTATACATGTAAGGAATTACAGTCTCACTCCATGTATACATGTAAGGAACTACAGTCTCACTCCATGTATACATGTAAGGAGGTACAGTCTCACTCCTTGTATACATGTAAGGAGGTACAGTCTCACTCCGTGTATACATGTAAGGAGCTACAGTCTCACTCCGTGTATACATGTAAGGAACTACAGTCTCACTCCATGTATACATGTAAGGAATTACAGTCTCAATCCATGCATACATGTAAGGAATTACAGTCTCACTCCATGTATACATGTAAGGAATTACTGTCTCACTCCATGTATAAATGCAAGGAATTACAGTCTCACTCCATGTATACATGTAAGGAAATACAGTCTCAATCCATGTATACATGTAAGGAATTACAGTCTCACTCCGTGTATACATGTAAGGAATTACAGTCTCACTCCATGTATAAATGCAAGGAATTACAGTCTCACTCCATGTATACATGTAAGGAACATTTTGATCATTCATATTATTAAAAGCGGAATCCTTACTTGTACTTGTGACCAAACTGCGAATATGAGCAAGTCTAATTACGTTACGTTCTTCGCTGCTACTAATAATTATTATCATTAACTTTGTTATTTTTGTTCACATATAATGCACAGTTGAGGCTTTTTTTTTCTTTGTTTCTAGATACCCTCATAGTTACATCACTTTCGCATGTTTAATTACGGTACTTTCTTTGTACAATCAAACCTGGTCGAAGTTGATCTGTTTTGTAACATGTGGACTTTCACTTTCATTTTGCAGACGATGCCGACAATGTAAATGAAATGTCACATGGCGCAACAACAAAAGGCGCCGCGTTAAAGTCACAGCACAATGTCACTGAAGAAACATATGATGTAGTTAGACACGTTGACAGGGGACACTCAAACTTAGGAGACAGTCAGCAGGAAGGTCCTGGTTTGCTTCCTGGTGACGTCACACTGGGAACGTCTGACGACACCAGAGAGACGGCCGCGGAGGCGGGGGATGTGCCAGGAAACGACACCGACAATATCCCGTTAGCGGACGAGGGCGGTGCGAGGGATCTTGTAGAAGCACCATGCAGTGTCAACCCCTGTAAAGATAGGGGTAGGTGTGTCGCCAAAGGACTACGCTACTTCTGCGAGTGCTTCAACAGGGCAACAGGGACAAACTGCGAAAGTGAGAATCCATGTTCGAGTTTTAAAATGTTACATTCTTTGTTGATAATTTCTATTTTTCGTTAACCTTACCTTTGTAATTCATTTATTTGATCGTTATTTTTAAAATAATATTTGGTAAAATAACTTGTTGACCTTATTCGTTCATATGTGTAGTGCCCTTTTGCTTGTATTGTATACGTTCAATGTATGTACTTACGTTGTCACACGTAATATATATATATATATATATATATATATATATATATATACATACATACATACATACATACATACATACATACATACATACATACATACATACATACATACATACATACATACATACATACACATGAATGGAGTGAGCCGTCGAATGACGGATCTCGTCCCGAGTCAGTTGTGCTTTCTCTGGTGACCGCCCATTGACGTCCACGGATAGTGCAGTCATAGGTGGTCGAAGGTCCCTGCGGAAGTTGACCATTCTTCCGCTGTGTTCTCCGGTCTTTGATTATTTGTAGTCGTTTCCGCTCGAAGTCCTGTAGACCGGTGTGGCAAGTGTGACGCCAGAGAGGGCGACTTGTCTGTCGTTTCCCATGTGTTAAGAGGGATGGAGCAGGACTTCAGCGTTGATTTTTGTACGTCTTCATATATTTTTCTTTGGCCGCCTCTTGTTCGGCAACCGGTTTTCAGTTGGCCATAGAACAGCGCCTTGGGTATGCCGTCATCATTCATATGGACCAGGTGACCAGACCATCGGAGTTGTGCTCGTTTGATGTGGAACTTGATTTCCCATGTTCCGCATTGTTCTAGTACTTCAGCGTTTGGCACCATATCTTGCGATTTGATGCCTGCTATCTGTCGTAGGCAGCGCATGTGTAACTGATCTAGTCGTCTGATATTTCGTCTGTACGGGGTCCATGCCTCACATCCGTAGAGCATGGTTGTAAGTACGAGGGCACAATACACGTTGATTTTCGTGCTTATGCACACGCCACGTTAATTCCAGAGTCCGCCGAAAGAAGCACTTGCCTTTCCAAGACGGGCAGAGGTGTCATCATCAATCATTGCATTTTCGGACAACGTACTTCCCAGATAGGGGAATTTATCCACGATATTCAAGGGGACATTATCAGTAGTAATATTTGATGGTACATGGTTGGTGCCAGGCTTTGGTTGGAACATAACTTCCGTTTTCTTTAGACTGATTGTGAGTCCAAATCCGGCGGGTTGCTTTAGCAAAAGAGTCTCTTTATATCGTTGATTGAGTGTGCAATGAGTGCACAGTCATCGGCAAACAGCAGGTCTCGAACAAATAGTTATGTAGTCTTGGTCTTGGCTTTCAAGCGCTGTAGATTGAATATGTTTCCTTTGGTGCGAAATGGAATGTAAACGCCTAGATCGTTATCGCGGAAAGCATGAAGGAAAACATAATTGAGAACAGCATTGGCGCCACGACGCAACCCTGTTTGGTACCATTTGATACAACAGAGAGAAAGGAGAGAGAGAGAGAGAGAAAGGAGGGAACTGACTCTGTACCTGTGCCTGAAAGTTTAAGGTGGAGTAGATTTGCGCATATTATATCCCACACACTTGGTCTAGTCCCCCTTTATCTAGTGGCCAGGTTTGGCTGAGACGACTAGAGGGGAGATCGACTGCAGGCAGTGGCCAGCCGTGCTCTGTAAACATCCATGCTGCCCTGTAATGCTCTGCCACGCATGTGCGTCATGCATTTTAGTGGGGTAGACGTCCCCAGTTCACTGCCCTGAGGCAGCTAACCCGCACATAGTTTAGCCAGCCAGCCGAGGCTGCTGTCCGGGGATGGGCCGAGGCTGTTGTCCGGGGATGGGCCGCCGCGGTCTTTACGCGGCTACTTGGAGCCATATGTGTGAGTTGAGTGGTTTGGTTGGACCAATGCTGCTAGCCGCCCAACAAGGGTGTATATATATATATATATATATATATATATATATATATATATATATATATATATATATTTATAATAAAGATAATTTTGGCATTTTAATCATATGAAACACCCAACCAGCTCAATGAAAATAAAATCGTTCTATGTTCCGTTTAAGCAATAATCGGCGGTAATTCATTTTGTTGAGAAAAAACTTAGTTTCACGGTTCCTGCTGGTTTGTAGAATAAGTACGCTTTCGTTTCCTAGACGATGACTACTGCCTGTCGGAGGAGCCGTGTTTGAATGGTGCTATGTGCTTGCCCGTGGGCACCTCAAAAAAATACGTCTGTACCTGTCGCCTATTCTACCACGGACGTCATTGCGAGCGTATGTATCGACACACAGACTCTACGTTCATATTGACAGGCTACGTACGTATTGACACACAGACTCTACGTACGTATTGACACACAGACTCTACGTACCTATTGACACTCATACTCTACATACGTATTGACACACATACTCTACGTACGTATTGACACACATACTCTACGTACCTATTGACACACATACTCTACGTACGCATTGACACACAGACTCTACGTACGTATTGACACACAGACTCTACGTACGTTTTGACACACAGACTCTACGTACCTATTGACAGGCTGCGTACGTATTGACACACATACTCTACGTACGTATTGACACACATACTCTACGTACGCATTGACACACAGACTCTACGTACGTATTGACACACAGACTCTACGTACGTTTTGACACACAGACTCTACGTACCTATTGACAGGCTGCGTACGTATTGACACACATACTCTACGTACGTATTGACACTCATACTCTACGTACGTATTGACACACAGACTCTACGTACTTATTGACACTCATACTCTACGTACGTATTGACACACAGACTCTACGTACCTATTGACACACATACTCTACGTACGTATTGACACACATACTCTACGTACCTATTGACACACATACTCTACGTACGCATTGACACACAGACTCTACGTACGTATTGACACACAGACTCTACGTACGTTTTGACACACAGACTCTACGTACCTATTGACAGGCTGCGTACGTATTGACACACATACTCTACGTACGTATTGACACACATACTCTACGTACGCATTGACACACAGACTCTACGTACGTATTGACACACAGACTCTACGTACGTTTTGACACACAGACTCTACGTACCTATTGACAGGCTGCGTACGTATTGACACACATACTCTACGTACGTATTGACACACATACTCTACGTACGTATTGACACACATACTCTACGTACGTATTGACACACATACTCTACGTACGTATTGACACACATACTCTACGTACGTATTGACACACAGACTCTACGTACCTATTGACACACATACTCTACGTACGTATTGACACACAGACTCTACGTACGTATTGACACAGAGACTCTACGTACGTATTGACATACATACTCTACGTACGTATTGACACACAGACTCTACGTACCTATTGACACACATACTCTACGTACGTATTGACACACATACTCTATGTATGCATTGACACACAGACTCTACGTACGTATTGACACACATACTCTACGTACGTATTGACACACATACTCTACGTACGTATTGACACAGAGACTCTACGTACCTATTGACAGGCTACGTACGTATTGACACACATACTCTACGTACGTATTGACACACAGACTCTACGTACGCATTGACACACAGACTCTACGTACGTATTGACATACATACTCTACGTATGTATTGACATACATACTCTACGTACGTATTGACACACAGACTCTATGTACCTATTGACATACATACTCTACGTACGTATTGACACACAGACTCTACGTACCTATTGACACTCATACTCTACGTACGTATTGACACACAGATTCTACGTACCTATTGACACTCATACTCTATGTACGTATTGACACACAGACTCTACGTACCTATTGACACTCATACTCTACGTACGTATTGACACATATACTCTACGTACGTATTGACACACATACTCTACGTACGTATTGACACACATACTCTACGTACGCATTGACACACAGACTCTACGTACGTATTGACACACAGACTCTACGTACGTATTGACACACATACTCTACGTACGTATTGACACAGAGACTCTACATACGTATTGACACACAGACTCTACGTACGTATTGACATACATACTCTACGTACGTATTGACACACATACTCTACGTACGTATTGACACAGAGACTCTACGTACGTATTGACACACAGACTCTACGTACGTATTGACACACAGACTCTACGTACGTATTGACACACATACTCTACGTACGTATTGACACAGAGACTCTACGTACGTATTGACACACAGACTCTACGTACGTATTGACACACAGACTCTACGTACGTATTGACATACATACTCTACGTACGTATTGACACACATACTCTACGTACGTATTGACACATACTCTAAGTACGCATTGACACACATACTCTACGTACGTATTGACACACAGACTCTACGTACGTATTGACACACATACTCTACGTACGTATTGACACAGAGACTCTACGTACGTATTGACACACAGACTCTACGTACGTATTGACACACATACTCTACGTACGTATTGACACAGAGACTCTACGTACGTATTGACACACATACTCTACGTACGTATTGACATACATACTCTACGTACGTATTGACACACAGACTCTACGTACGTATTGACAGAGACTCTACGTACGTATTGACACACATACTCTACGTACGTATTGACACAGAGACTCTACGTACGTATTGACACAGAGACTCTACGTACGTATTGACACACATACTCTACGTACGGGAATCAGTTTAATCAAAACTGTAAAAGTCACAAAGTATGTGGATAAAGCTACGATATTGCGACATTGACATAACTAGTAGCGTATTTAGAAGGGCAACGGATCATGCCCTTTTTGGTTGAGAGATGATAATGATAATGATAGTACCCTGAATGAATATCATAAGATATAGGCCTTTCACACTCTCGGTGGAGCGATTTTGCACATTTAGACATGTGCCTAAAACACATATAATTTAACAGTTTTAAAGATGTTTCCACTGTGATTTCCTATGCTTGATATAATTACTACAGTGCAAAGCTCGTCCCTGGAAAACTTGGGCTTTCAATAAAACATAATTATGAATGTGATGTGTGCAGTTTTCGACCCGTGTTATGAGAAGCCTTGCAAGCACGACGGAGAGTGCCTGAGAGTGGCTATGTCCTTCGCCTGTCTGTGCCCACGGCGATGGCGAGGACACACCTGTGAAACACCGCGTGCGTGTTTCATTTCTCATTCATAAATAGTTCACCTTTAAAGTATATTTTGTTGAAGAATTCAGCAATGGCCACAACTTCAATGTGGGCGTCCTAATAATATATGCATTGTATGTGTGTGTGTGTGTGCGTGCGTGCGTGCGTGCGTGCGTGCGTGCGTGCGTGCGTGTGTGTGCGTGCGTGCCTGTGGGTACGTGCGTGTGTGCGTGGGTTCACAATATGAGGTTGCACATACGTCTTTATCAGTTGTTGTTAATCCTCACACAGAGACAGTTCTCTCCTCGACCTTCAGACATTCTCTGTGGAAATAATAATAACAATAGGACGAAAACTTCTTTGACGTCGATATCCTTGAAAACCAAGCTGGGAAGACTGGTTAATCGTTCAGTAAGGAATACATATTAAGGTGTCAACAGACGGATGGACACGCTAGGGAGCTGAGGAGTAGTTGTCAACAGATGGAGGGACACGCTAGTTAGCAGAGGATAAGTTGTCAACAGACGGAGGGACACGCTAGGGAGCTGAGGATAAGTTGTCAACAGAAGGAGGGACACGCTAGTTAGCAGAGGATAAGTTGTCAACAGACGGAGGGACACGCTATGGAGCAGAGGATAAGTTGTCAACAGACGGAGGGACACGCTAGGGAGCTGAGGAGTAGTTGTCAACAGATGGATGGACACGCTAGGGAGCAGAGGATAAGTTGTCAACAGACGGAGGGACACGCTAGGGAGCTGAGGATAAGTTGTCAACAGAAGGAGGGACACGCTAGTTAGCAGAGGATAAGTTGTCAACAGACGGAGGGACACGCTATGGAGCAGAGGATAAGTTGTCAACAGACGGAGGGACACGCTAGGGAGCTGAGGATAAGTTGTCAACAGACGGAGGGACACGCTAGGGAGCTGAAGATAAGTTGTCAACAGACGGATGGACACGCTAGGGAGCTGAGGATAAGTTGTCGACAGACGGAGGGACACGCTAGGGAGCTGAGGATAAGTTGTCAACTGACGGATGGACACGCTAGGGAGCTGAGGATAAGTTGTCAACAGACGGATGGACACGCTAGGGAGCTGAGGATAAGTTGTCAACAGATGGATGGACACGCTAGGGAGCTGAGGATAAGTTGTCAACAGACGGAGGGACACGCTAGTGAACTGAGGAGTAGTTGTCAACAGACGAAGGGACACGCTAGGGAGCAGAGGATAAGTTGTCAACAGACGGAGGGACATGCTAGGGAGCTGAGGATAAGTTGTCAACAGACGGAGGGACACGCTAGGGAGCTGATGATAAGTTGTCAACAGACGGAGGGACACGGTAGGGAGTTGGGGATAAGTTATCAACAGACGGGGGGACACGCTAGGGAGCTGAGGATAAGTTGTCAACAGACGGAGGACACGCTAAGGAGCTGAGGATAAGTTGTCAACAGATGGATGGACACGCTAGGGAGCTGAGGATAAGATGTCAACAGACGGAGGGACACGCTAGGGAGCTGAGGATAAGTTGTCAACAGACGGAGGGACACGCTAGGGAGCAGAGGATAAGTTGTCAACAGACGGAGGGACACGCTAGGGAGCTGATGATAAGTTGTCAACAGACGGAGGGACACGGTAGGGAGTTGGGGATAAGTTGTCAACAGACGGGGGGACACGCTAGGGAGCTGAGGATAAGTTGTCAACAGACGGAGGGACACGCTAAGGAGCTGAGGATAAGTTGTCAACAGATGGATGGACACGCTAGGGAGCTGAGGATAAGATGTCAACAGACGGAGGGACACGCTAGGGAGCTGAGGATAAGTTGTCAACAGACGGAGGGACACGCTAGTTAGCAGAGGATAAGTTGTCAACAGACGGAGGGACACGCTATGGAGCAGAGGATAAGTTGTCAACAGACGGAGGGACACGCTAGGGAGCTGAGGATAAGTTGTCAACAGACGGAGGGACACGCTAGGGAGCTGAAGATAAGTTGTCAACAGACGGATGGACACGCTAGGGAGCTGAGGATAAGTTGTCAACAGACGGAGGGACACGCTAGGGAGCTGAGGATAAGTTGTCAACTGACGGATGGACACGCTAGGGAGCTGAGGATAAGTTGTCAACAGACGGATGGACACGCTAGGGAGCTGAGGATAAGTTGTCAACAGACGCAGGGACACGCTAGGGAGCTGAGGATAAGTTGTCAACAGACGGAGGGACACGCTAGGGAGCTGAAGATAAGTTGTCAACAGACGGATGGACACACTAGGGAGCTGAGGATAAGTTGTCAACAGACGGAGGGACACGCTAGGGAGCTGAGGATAAGTTGTCAACTGACGGATGGACACGCTAGGGAGCTGAGGATAAGTTGTCAACAGACGGATGGACACGCTAGGGAGCTGAGGATAAGTTGTCAACAGACGGAGGGACACGCTAGGGAGCTGAGGATAAGTTGTCAACAGACGTAGGGACACGCTAGTTAGCAGAGGATAAGTTGTCAACAGACGGAGGGAATGCTAGGGAGCTGAGGATAAGTTGTCAACAGACGGAGGGAAACGCTAGGGATCTGATGATAAGTTGTCAACAGACGGAGGGACACGCTAGTGAACTGAGGAGTAGTTGTCAACTGACGGAGGGACACGCTAGGGAGCAGAGGATAAGTTGTCAACAGACGGAGGGAATGCTAGGGAGCTGAGGATAAGTTGTCAACAGACGGAGGGACACGCTAGGGATCTGATGATAAGTTGTCAACAGACGGAGGGACACGCTAGTGAACTGAGGAGTAGTTGTCAACTGACGGAGGGACACGCTAGGGAGCTGAGGATAAGTTGTCAACAGATGGATGGACACGCTAGGGAGCTGAGGATAAGTTGTCAACAGACGGAGGGACACGCTAGTGAACTGAGGAGTAGTTGTCAACAGACGGAGGGACACGCTAGGGAGCAGAAGATATGTTGTCAACAGACGGAGGGACACGCTAGGGAGCTGAGGATAAGTTGTCAACAGACGGAGGGACACGCTAGGGAGCTGATGATAAGTTGTCAACAGACGGAGGGACACGGTAGGGAGTTGGTGATAAGTTGTCAACAGATGGATGGACACGCTAGGGAGCTGAGGATAAGATGTCAACAGACGGAGGGACACGCTAGGGAGCTGAGGATAAGTTGTCAACAGACGGAGGGACACGCTAGGGAACAGAGGATAAGTTGTCAACAGACGGAGGGACACGCTAGGGAGCTGAGGATAAGATGTCAACAGACGGAGGGACATGCTAGGGAGCTGAGGATAAGTTGTCAACAGACGGAGGGACACGCTAGGGAGCAGAGGATAAGTTGTCAACAGACGGAGGGACACGCTAGGGAGCTGAGGATAAGTTGTCAACAGAAGGAGGGACACGCTAGTTAGCAGAGGATAAGTTGTCAACAGACGGAGGGACACGCTATGGAGCAGAGGATAAGTTGTCAACAGACGGAGGGACACGCTAGGTAGCTGAGGATAAGTTGTCAACAGACGGAGGGACACGCTATGGAGCAGAGGATAAGTTGTCAACAGACGGAGGGACACGCTAGGTAGCTGAGGATAAGTTGTCAACAGACGGAGGGACACGCTAGGTAGCTGAGGATAAGTTGTCAACATATGGATGGACACGCTAGGGAGCTGAGGATAAGTTGTCAACAAACGGATGGACACGCTAGGGAGCTGAGGATAAGTTGTCAACAAACGGATGGACACGCTAGGGAGCTGAGGATAAGTTGTCAACAGACGGAGGGACACGCTAGGGAGCTGAGGATACGTTGTCAACAAACGGATGGACACGCTAGGGAGCTGAGGATAAGTTGTCAACAAATGGATGGACACGCTAGGGAGCTGGGAATCAGTTGTCAACAAACGGATGGACACGTTAGGGAGCTGGGAATCAGTTGTCATAGTGAGCTGAGGAGGCCAAATTTGGTTAAAAAGACGAGTCTTCAAATTACGGCGAAATAGTGTAAGATTTTCTACTGATCTAACTCTGGAAGGGAGGGAATGCCATAACGTCGGTGTAGCAACCGAGAAAGCCCTCATTCCAATGTTAGTGTCTACTCTAGGAACAAACAATAAATCAGAACTAGATGATCGAAGCGGTCTGAGCCTTGCAGGGGTGAGGAATATATGTAAATATGCCGGTTGCTTGGATGAGTGCTTTATAGTGCTTTAAAGGTAATAGTATAATTTGTCAGCATCATATTATCAGAATAAATCTTATTGCATGTATATATAGAAATTAATTACATGATGTTTTATTTACCGATTTCTACAGGTGGTCCCGCTATTAGCTGTGTGGGATTTGCTAGGATCACTCGAGTTCATTTAAAAAATATAATAATTAATGAAATGAACAAAAGACTTCACTTTTAGAATTTGATGAGAACATGATGTTAGGAGCGCGCATCCCCATAAACGTTTTGACAATGCAAGAATTGTTCATTTATGTATAGCCGGCCTTTAATAGATATCTGTCAATTCTATTTTTAAACACTTTCACATTGCTAGCATTAGTTAATTTGTTCCATTCATTTATCATCTTCTGTAAGAGAACGTATCAAAGTCGCACTGTTCCTTCAGCACTGTGGCGTTGTGCTATGTGACGTTGTGCTGCGTGATGCTGGCAGATCTGTCCAACGACGTTGATTCGTATCGAACTGTTTTACTGTTCAGGAAATCCACACATGTGTCGGTCAATAACGTGCGCGAACGGCGGCACCTGCGTGGATTCGACGGATGCCTGGCAGGCATTATGTCGATGCAAACCCGGCTACACTGGGCCGTTCTGCCGAGAGACAGGTACGCCAATCGCTCTGTTGGTGTAACCGAAACATTCTCTTACAGTCTTCCTCGGTGGATCCAATAATTACATGTCGTTGCAACAACCAGTGCATTATTGAGCAGGAACACGGTTATTTTAGCCTGTCCTTGGTGGATCCAACGAAAATTAAAGCGACTTGCACATTGTCCCGTTCCTTGCAGCAACCAGTCAAATACTGAGCTAGACTTTCAGTCACCTACGTCAACTATTGTTTTGGTTGTGAGCCAATCTACTCATCTACCAGCTATTATTCGGCAAGCGTGGCATACACACAGCTTCACGTTTTCGAACCGAAATTGTTCGAAATGTCTGTCGATTACGAACAATGTTTCTCACATCGCAGGAACTTAGAACACATCAGTCATACACTAACTCGTGTATGTCGGCTAAACTTAACTCTCCTTGCATCGCTCCTCCTGTGGTGTGCGTGTGGTTTGCGGTGAACACGCTGCCTAGTGATCTAAGGGGCGGTTCACAACTGTAGATATTGACCTGTTCGTACAAATTCTCACACTTCTCCCGGAATTAGTACTTTAAATTTTGATAATTTTATAATAAAAAATTTTGATAATAAAAAATATATCCAATACTAATGTTAAAGCTTTGTTTTTCGAACGACTCCGTGATGTCATATCGAAAATTGTTTTCCACGGAGTCGTGTATTTCCAAGATGTCGGACTGTACGACAGCGCCACGACGTGACCGGTTACGCGATTCAAAACAGTAGTAATTCCGTTGCCGTTCACCAGGCGGCGCTGCATGACACAATGGTGGTCATATTTCGCATGCGACCGACATTAAAAATAGGCCTCGGACTTTAGCCCTCCTCCTTCTTTAGTACACTTTGTATGAATATGTAAATTTCGATAATGGACGCATGAGTGCACATTTATTTTATCACCCCTGCCACATTTTACATTCATGTGCAGTTCTTACACATTTTTATATTACTTGGTAAGCTGCTACTGTTTGTCAAGAAATATCTCAATAACAAATGTGTACAATTGTGGATACTATTGAAATGTGACTAGAAACACGATAGCGTTCGTTTTTGCATGGAACAAAAATGTTGCGTATCTCAAGTGCACACGTGCTAATTGTAACAATTGGTACACAGCAATGGCGCCGCTCAGCCAACCAATATTTTATACCACTCCAGCAACCGTCCATTTTGAATGTATAAACAGATGGTGGCGGTGATATGGTGAGCGACGCCACTGTTGGGTAGTGAGCAGTGAGTACTGGTAATACACCATCCCCTGGTTTTTTTCTAAGGTAGAAATAAGTAAATAGGTAAATAAGGTAGAAAGCTTTATAACCGAAATTCTACGTTGTGTCACCCGTGTCAAGATGTTCTGCTTGATAAATGCGTCGTATGTGTTTATATACGCAGGCACACACACGCACACATTTATTAATATATCACTCATACACATTCGCACTGACGCACTGACGCACACCCACTCGCATGCACGACTTACACCTCCAGTGGTTTCCTACAGACCTCACATCGCCGGAAACAACACCGAAAACGACTCCGGAAATGACGGTAGGTGGAATTGTGATTACGAGGCAGCCATTCTGGGCTTTAGGTTGGAATACCCCATCACATATACGCATTACACATCTATGAAACGGAGAGGCTTTCCTTCGTTTTGTCCTAACTTTGTAGTAATTATCCTGATTCCCGATGCAACAAGGTCAACGATTTGGAGGACGGTAACGGGAGGGTAACGGGAGGGTAACGGGATGGTAACAGGGCTCTTGACTGACTCATGTAGTCTCACCCACTAGTATTGTTCAACGTCCCGTGGCCCGCCATCAGTGGTTCGTGTGTCACTAGCACTACGTTTCACAAGGTCAACGTCCCGTGGCCCGCCATCAGTGGTTCGTGTGTCACTAGCACTACGTTTCACAAGGTCAACGTCCCGTGGCCCGCCATCAGTGGTTCGTGTGTCACTAGCACTACGTTTCACAAGGTCAACGTCCCGTGGCCCGCCACCAGCGGTTCGTGTGTCACTAGCACTACGTTTCACAAGGTCAACGTCCCGTGGCCCGCCATCAGGGGTTCGTGTGTCACTAGCACTACGTTACACAAGGTCAACGTCCCGTGGCCCGCTATCAGTGGTTCGTGTGTCACTAGCACTACGTTACACAAGGTAAACAGCAGACGTCCTGAATTGTGACTAGATCACGTGATCTGTTGAACTATTTTGCTGGCAGAGTTCATACAAAATGTGGCATATGTGGACATGTTTCCTAAACTATCGCACCGCGTTAATTATTATGAAACAACAACTTAATCCGAGTAACATCCTAAGATACGTATATGCACGCACGCACGCACGCACGCACGCACGCACGCACGCACGCACGCACGCACGCACGCACGCACGCACGCACGCACCCACGCATTGCTGTTGTTTTTGTGTAGAGGCAATGCTAACACGGAACATACTTAAGTAATTAAATACCTCTCACTACCTCACTACTTAATCTTACCTTACGCTCTGCCTTCACGCTGTCGCCACAGATAACCACAGAACTGGATGTTCTACAGCCGCTTCCCGTGCAAGCGGTCAAGTTCGCGAAGACTGAACCAAGAAACAGAAATACTCTCGTCCTGGTGGTCATCGTCGGGTCAATGATGATGACCCTCGGCATGATAGTAGTGTTGCTCGTTGTCAATGCACACCGGTGAGTGGCGCGTCAGTCGTTCTCTCGTACTAACTAGGAGTCGGGTGAGGTGTTTATTCACTCGACTGTCGTACGTTGTTTTCTTCGCGTATATTCGAGTTCCCTCATTTTGTGATCCAGTCGCGCTGACCATTATTTACTAGTCTAATACTAAGTAAAAGTGTCAGATATATAGTGTCAGATATATAGTGTCAGATATATAGTGTCAGATATATAGTGTCAGATATATAGTGTCAGATATACGTGTATGAGTTGGTTGATCTAACAAAACTTCTTCGTCTTCGTCTGATCCATTACTTATGTGCTTGTTTAGGGAGAGAGAAAAGGAAGATGCTTACCTGTGGATGCTTAACAATGGTAAGTCTTGAGCAGTTTTTAAAGATATGTCAACATACTCTCCACCTATGTCAACATACTTAATGAAAACTGTCAAAGAATAAATATGTGTGAGGGATTTACATAGGTTTTTACATAGGTTTGGGATTTGACATGTATGGTTATAGCTATACGTGTTGTTATCGTTGTGTAAGTTTGACCAACAAAAACGGTACCAATACAACTTAATGTAACAACCTTATTTCCACTCAAGACACATTAGAATTCGTCATACTCACTTGACCTCGCAAAATCCGTTCAATCACTGCAGCCGAATATATCTTTTTCAAATTTTGCGCGTCCAATTCAAGTTTGGCTGCAACGCCGAGAGTGACATCTTGAGCATGTGCTCAATGTTCAACCAAGTCAAGTTTGGCTGCCATGCCGAGAGTGACATCTCAAGCATGTGCTCAATGTTCAACCAAGTTAAGTTTGGCTGCCATGCCGAGAGTGACATCTCGACCATGTGCTCAATGTTCAACCAAGTCAAGTTTGGCTGCCATGCCGAGAGTGACATCTCAAGCATGTGCTCAATGTTCAACCAAGTCAAGTTTGGCTGCAACGCCGAGAGTGACATCTTGAGCATGTGCTCAATGTTCTACCAAGTCAAGTTTGGCTGCCATGCCGAGAGTGACATCTCAAGCATGTGCTCAATGTTCAACCAAGTCAAGTTTGGCTGCCATGCCGAGAGTGACATCTCAAGCATGTGCTCAATGTTCAACCAAGTCAAGTTTGGCTGCCACGCCGAGAGTGACATCTCGAGCATGTGCTCAATGTTCAACCAAGTCAAGTTTGGCTGCAACGCCGAGAGTGACATCTCTAGCATGTGCTCAATGTTGAACCAAGTGAAGTTTGGCTGCAACACCGAGAGTGACATCTTGAGTATGTGCTCAATGTTCAACCAAGTCAAGTTTGGCTGCAACGCCGAGAGTTACATCTTGAGCATGTGCTCAATGTTCAACCAAGTCAAGTTTGGCTGCCATGCCGAGAGTGACATCTCGACCATGTGCTCAATGTTCAACCAAGTCAAGTTTAGCTGCCATGCCGAGAGTGACATCTCAAGCATGTGCTCAATGTTCAACCAAGTCAAGTTTGGCTGCAACGCCGAGAGTGACATCTTGAGCATGTGCTCTATGTTCAACCAAGTTAAGTTTGGCTGCAACGCCGAGAGTGACATCTTGAGCATGTACTCAATGTTCAACCAAGTCAAGTTTGGCTGCCACGCCGAGAGTGACATCTTGAGCATGTGCTCAATGTTCAACCAAGTCAAGTTTGGCTGCCACGCCGAGAGTGACATCTCGAGCATGTGCTCAATGTTCAACCAAGTCAAGTTTGGCTGCAACGCCGAGAGTGACATCTCGAGCATGTGCTCAATGTTCAACCAAGTCAAGGACATTAAAGACATTCATCTGAAACTGTGCGTAGTGAGCATGCATCATGTCAGGCAAATGTGTCCCAACGAACGTGTCATTTGAACTAAACATAACGAAGTTATATTAAGCTGTACGAATATCAGTTTTTGTGATCATCTTCCGTCACAATTGCCCGCTTACTTTTCGGCAGACCTTGACCGACAGCTGCTTCTACCACCTGGTGGCGACGCAGGAAGTGACGTGGCCATCGACGAAGATGATGTTGATGACGGTGACATTGGTGTCGGAGGCGACAGCGGCGGACCGAGTAGCTCTGTGACGAGCATGATAGCAGCGGCCAGGTTCGTCAACGCAGTGCGTCAGTACGGAGGCACGCCCGAGCAGCGAGCCAAGGCCAGGGCCATCGTCGAGATGTTCCGATACTACGCGCAGCGAGGAGTTGCCGGAAAGGGTTCTGCGGAGGAAATGCTGGCATTGTGAGTTACAATCATATCAAGACATAATGTATTGCATCGATGCTGTCATCGTAAATGTTGATGCTATCAGCGTCGTCATCACCTTCATCACTGCTGTCTCTTTGCTCTTCGCCGTCCATATTATATCAACTATCATCGTCGTTTGGGGAGGAAAGATCGCTATTGGCATACTCGTGGCATACATACGTGTACAAATGATGATATTTTGAACTCGCATTGAATGTTGTTTACATTTAGCAATGCGCAACCAGGTTACTGAGCCGAGTAAGAACAGCAGCGTTTCGTCTGTGCAGGAAGACGCTTTACGAAGATCCACTAGAGGCAGGCGACTTAGGGCCGGAACTTCCGACGGACGCCACACAGGACGGCGGGGAGTATGCGTCGACGTCAGATCCGGTTAGAGGAGATTCCGGCAGTGGCGGGATGATTTCGCAGATGTCACTTCCGGTTGGTGATAAATCGGACATTGAAGGCATTCCACCAACGTATGTGACTACAGAAACGTCACCCATGTTCGGGTTTACGTCAACATCAGGTTCGTTACAGTCATCGTCGACGTCACGTCAGGTTGGAGACGAGTCCGACTATGGGCGATATGCGTCGACGTCACCTCCGGTTGTGGATAAAGCAGACACTTGTAGCGTTCCACCAACATATGCGAATACACAAACGTCACTTCCGTTTGAAGACGATTCGTCTACGTCGACGCTAACTCCTTCTACCGCCCCAAGCCCCGTCGCGCCTATGCGCCCACTTTACGAACCGAAGCTACAGGAATCGGCAACAGCAAGAACGGCTGCGGACAGTCGTCGCTCGCCTCCAGCAGCGGTGGTTAGCAGGCCTGGATCAACGCCGACATCCGCAAAGGCATCGTTTGATGACGCAAAGCCAGTTATATCATCAACAGCAAGAATGGCTGCGGACAGTCGTCGCTCGCCTCCGGCAGCGGTGGTTAGCAGGCCTGGATCAACGCCGACATCCGCAAAGGCATCGTTTGATGACCCAAAGCCAGTTATATCGTCAACAGCAAGAATGGCTGCGGACAGTCGTCGCTCGCCTCCGGCAGCGGTGGTTAGCAGGCCTGGATCAACGCCGACATCCGCAAAGGCATCGTTTGATGACGCAAAGCCAGTTATATCGTCAACAGCAAGAATGGCTGCGGACAGTCGTCGCTCGCCTCCGGCAGCGGTGGTTAGCAGGCCTGGATCAACGCCGACATCCGCAAAGGTATCGTTTGATGACGCAAAGCCAGTTATATCGTCAACAGCAAGAATGGCTGCGGACAGTCGTCGCTCGCCTCCGGCAGCGGTGGTTAGCAGGCCTGGATCAACGCCGACATCCGCAAAGGCATCGTTTGATGACGCAAAGCCAGTTATATCGTCAACAGCAAGAATGGCTGCGGACAGTCGTCGCTCGCCTCCGGCAGCGGTGGTTAGCAGGCCTGGATCAACGCCGACATCCGCAAAGGCATCGTTTGATGACGCAAAGCCAGTTATATCGTCAACAGCAAGAATGGCTGCGGACAGTCGTCGCTCGCCTCCGGCAGCGGTGGTTAGCAGGCCTGGATCAACGCCGACATCCGCAAAGGCATCGTTTGATGACGCAAAGCCAGTTATATCGTCAACAGCAAGAATGGCTGCGGACAGTCGTCGCTCGCCTCCGGCAGCGGTGGTTAGCAGGCCTGGATCAACGCCGACATCCGCAAAGGCATCGTTTGATGACGCAAAGCCAGTTATATCGTCAACAGCAAGAATGGCTGCGGACAGTCGTCGCTCGCCTCCGGCAGCGGTGGTTAGCAGGCCTGGATCAACGCCGACATTCGCCAAGGCATCGTTTGATGACGCAAAGCCAGTTATATCGTCAACAACAAGAATGAAATCGGACAGTCGTCGCTCGCCTCCGGCAGTGGTGGTTACACGACCTTCTAGGAGTAGGCCGAGCGCCGTCGAGGCACCGCCGTCGCCGTCACCTTCTGCAAGGGGAACAGGCGTCACCTTCACGCTATACGACTCTCCCATCTTCACTCTTCCCCGATACCAAGGTCCCGTGTCACCGACTGGGAGCACCGTAAGCGACGTACACCCGTACACGACGGAGGAGCTGGCGGCGAGCGGCAGGCAGTCTCCCGGCACCGTCTCGCTAGGGGGACCACGGACGCCGACCGCGAAGAGACCCATGCACAGCTCGATTCTTTCTCAAAAGCTCACGCGAAGTAACACAGAACTGGTCGAGGCTCCATCGGATGAAGACGAAATGCCTCTACGGTACTTCTAACAAGGAATTATCGACGTTGTTTTGGATCTACTGGTGTGACCATCACTGTATGTATGTGATTGTGTCATGTGATTGTGTCATGTGATTGTGTCATGCAGGAGTCCACTGGAAAAGCGTGTTTTGCCTTTGCAGAAAGATACACGCTAAGTTATTCAGTTGGAATAAATGTGGACCTATGCCATTTGGAATAAGTTGGCAGAATTGTGTTAACATTTATTGTAAAATGTGCTGGGATGTGTGAATTATTCTGGCTAATAAAATTTATACCGAGATTGAAGAGTATTACATGACTGCTCATGTAAGAAATTTACCTGAACAGTTGTATTAGCTGAAACGGAATCATTCCCTATTCCTCTGTATTAAATGCGCCGTTTAAGTAAATCAGCCGCTTTGTAGAATCAAATTGTTATGTTCGAACTGATTCTATTAAGCGGAGTCTACTGTACTTCCGCGTAGCTTGTAGCCTTGGTTGGGTAGTAGCTGGTAGCCTTGGTTGGGTAGTAGCTTGTAGCCTTGGTTGGGTAGTAGCAGGTAGTTTTGGATGGCTAGTAGCTTGTAGCCTTTGATGGGTAGTAGCTTGTAGCCTTGGATGGGTAGTAGCTTGTAGCCTTTGATGGGTAGTAGCTGGTAGCTTTGGATGGGTAGTAGCTTGTAGCCTTTGATGGGTAGTAGCTGATAGCCTTGGATGGGTTGTAGCTGGTAGCCATCTTATATATCACGGAAGTAAGTAGAAGCAGTATCAACGCACTATAGTATTAGCTAGTTGAAAACATGAAAATGTCACCACGTTAAACTAATAAGTAAGTAAATAAATATGTCAATGCACTGGCATTGCATTGACCGAATATAACGGCAATGATGAGATGTACTTACGGTGGTTAGCCGACCGTCTGGGCGAAGACCGAGGGTCGTCGAAGCACCGCGTCCGCCGTCACCTTCTACGAAGGGAACAGACAGCGTCACCTTCTCCGCATATAGCTGGAGACTACTAGAATTAGAAAAACAAATCGTGCGAGTGATGAAGACAGTGTCATGGTAGGCGAGAGAGGAAGACAGTCTCATGGTAGGCGAGAGAGGAAGACAGTGTCAGGGTAGACGAGAGAGGAAGACAGTGTCAGGGTAGGCGAGAGAGCAAGACAGTGTCATGGTAGGCGAGAGAGCAAGACAGTGTCAGGGTAGACGAGAGAGGAAGACAGTGTCATGGTAGGCGAGAGAGGAAGAGAGTGTCATGGTAGGCGAGAGAGCAAGACAGTGTCATGGTAGGCGAGAGAGCAAGACAGTGTCAGGGTAGGCGAGAGAGCAAGACATGGTAGGCGAGAGAGGAAGACAGTGTCATGGTAGGCGAGAGAGCAAGACAGTGTCATGGTAGGCGAGATAGCAAGACAGTGTCATGGTAGGCGAGATAGCAAGACAGTGTCATGGTAGGCGAGAGAGCAAGACAGAGTCATGGTAGGCGCTAAGTCAGTCCTACCCACCTCGTCAACTTGGTTAGTTGACTCGACAATTACGGAGACCACGAATCTACTATCATTGCGAGAACTCATGGCGGGAAATTGTTCCCGAACAACTTTCGGCAAGTTCCGAGAAGGTCGCGACCCGAGGAGGCGGAGCTTGTATTATGTCAGCGCCTGTCACTGATAAGCAACATGGCTTCCATAGTAACAGTGGTTCGTCAACGGAGTTGGAGGTACGTAATAGCACAAATTGTCGTAAATATTCCGTTTGTCACTGTGTCTGAGAAATTACCTTCGTTTGAGATTTATTTCATTTCAATGATTGTTATCAACAAGCCGTGTCCGGCAAAAAGCATTCTATATTCGTACATTTGATTTGTCCGATTATAATTTATGTTCGTCTTGAGCGAGCCGTTGCCTATTACCTAATACCTATATCGTATTACTAGCGTAATTAGGGACCTACATGTAATCATCTAATACCAGAAAAGACGTACGTGTAAGGCCTGTTTCGTGTATACGGTCTATCGGTTAAACCATATATAATAAGTGTCTATATGTCGTAATAGTTTTTGAAGTGGTTGACATCATTTTGGTTTGCGTGCATTCGTTTTCGGTTCCCATTTCGCGGAATAAGACTGGCGATTCTTTTGCGCATAACTGTTATAACATGAACGTAAATAAGACAGCGCATTTTATTTTCTTGAATGCCACGATCTTCTGTGAAAACTGTTGCATTTGTGTGTCCCAACACGGTAAACTTTTCCTTGTTTATAATGTAGCAAACAATGTCAATAATTGTTTTCTAAAGTGGTGATAAAATGTATGTCATAAACTGTACTATTGGTTATAAACGCAAATTTAGCAACATCACATCCTTTCACCCACAGAGTTTCAATGGTTCTGAGGAAAGAAATGCAGGAAGAGAAAGAGGTGGCATGAAAAGAAGGGGTGCATGAAGAGGAAGTGGTGCAAAAAGAGGGCAGAGTGCATCGAGAGGAATGGGTGGCAGGAGGCGTCGACGTGGCAGAGCAAGTCTAGTTACAATGAACAGAGAAGACTGTGCACGCATGAGGAAACGGAGAAGCCAGAAAAAGGAGAGACTACAGGTAAAATTGTATTTAAATGGAATTACACAATTGTAGTAACAAAAATGCAGCTGATAAAGGTCTCTATATTATTGTTTAGCCTCATTTGTGGTATTTTTATGCATGCAATAAACTGCAGTGACATAAATTATATCAAATTAATTATGAAGTGTAATAACTGAAAATTATATGTACCCAGTACAACTGAATTTTTACTTCATTACCCTAATTAACCATAATTAAGGATTCAAATCATTAGCATAACATATTACAAGTACATCTAACAAGGTGGGAGAAAGATGCTTTAAAATTATTAAATAAAGTTAAGTGTCATTATGTTAAATGAATTGTACAGTATTACTGTGACATGGATCTAGCACAATGCATTCTATATGTACTGGTATACATAATTATATCTATTTGATTAATATCTACGCGATAGATGTAGCCAGATTACATTGACAGAACTTAAGCTGTCTGTATTGTACAAAGGTTAAGGGAGATGGAGATCATTTACATGATGTGGACCCCTGCATGACATTAATTTGTTATTTTAACAACACTACATGACATCTGTATGTCACATAGATGACAAATGCATATTTGATAATATAATGCATATAATTACAGCCCCAATCACTCAGTGATAGGTAGTGGTATCATTAGTCAATATAATTATGCAAGAAAATACAGGAAACAATATGTAGAATAGTTGTCACATAGTTTACAAACAATTAAAACGCTTTTTTATTATAATATACATACAACATCAATGGTGATGATTTCATGTGTTGATCAACATTTAAAGTTCTGAACCAAATATTATAGACAATAATAAGTGCATATAGTATCCCTGCAACCCTTTGCAACAGCAGCAATACCTGTGTGTCGTGTACTTGAAAGAATATGCAGATATGCCAAGTGTACCACTTTGGAAGTAGAACAGCTTTTCCAGCATTTTTACAACCTGCTTTCAAGTCAAAATGTATAGCAACAAAATGTAATAGCAAACCGCAAAAAAAATATGGTTACTCATTTTTAATCCAGATGTACCTGCACACCATTATTTCACTTTGAAAAGCACCAGAATGAAGTATTTGCAACGTAAAATAAAAAAAATTCACACACCACAACCATTGAGCGAGGCCGACCAGTATCCGATTTTCACATACCACCCACAAATCATGGAAACCAGTACATTTACCATTTTTAGAGCAATTTTACTTGGTGGCACCTCTTCTTCATCATCCTTCCAGGCTGACATCTGTGCCTTGACTGAGCAGGAGGCAAAAGAGCTGCTTCTGCAGATGGCCGAGAGGGAGCCAGGCTTCTTATTTGATATTATGAGGCAAAATACACCAAGAACAGTGGGAAGTGCGGTCGCTGCAAATTGGTCATTGTCAAGAAATGACCAGTGGCAGTGGTCTCAATCTCCTAACCACCTGTTTTTGGGGCCAACTTCCCATCTCCCATCTGTTTGTGGGTCCAACCTTTTACCCAAACTCCCACCTCCCACCATTTTTTAGAGTCAATCTCCTATCCAATCTACCACCTCCCACCATTTTTTCAGACCAACCTTGCACTTTCTGCCACCCCAATTATTTGTGTACTGTAGCGAACATCATTTCCTGAAGTTACATATTTCTTACTACAAATCAGTTTAGTAGCAGGGTTGGAGTCATTATGATGATAAAGAAATGATAATTATTGTGTTAATTACATAATTATAAAGAAAAATTATAAATTATACACATGACAAGATGATAATACAAATTATAACAAACACATTATACTGATCACAATGAACACTCTTAATGAATCTGACCCTGTTTAGTAGCATTATGTCTCTGGCACAGAATATGCTGTCGAGTGTTTGACCTATATCTTACTTTCATATCAACATTATTTGCAACTGTTATATATGGCATCTTGTGGCAGTACAATTATTATGTATATATGTATGTATTCATGTAAACACACATGCATAATCACCTGTCATTTTATGCAAACAGTACAGTTAAAATGCCTAAAATTTAATGATAATTATATATTTTCTACAGGAAATGGATTTACTGGTACTCGACCCTACAGTATTGACAATGGTGGGACGTTACAGAGCTGACGTGTTTGGTGTGCCAGCACGAGGGGACAATGATGCTATGCGGCATTATGCATACCACCAGTTTGTTCTGTGGCGACATGGCAAGCTGGGAATAGGTAACCGCCATGTTATACTAAGCTGTTGTGTGTGGCAAATTAGACAGACATTTCCAAGTGAAAATGGACAATACACTGGGTTCAAAGTTGATAGATTGGTTAAGTCATTACTTGTTAAACATGAATGCACATTCATACGCTTTGTGAAAAATTATCCAGACACATTATAAAGTTACCCATGACAGTTTTGAAACCACAGTGCTTTCATAAAATGTTTACTTTTGAATTGTTTGATATTACACAACAAATACACAGGTTAAATGGCACGTTGGTTACCTGTTCCTACCTTGCTTCTCTCCGTTACACTGGGAACTAATGTCAACGACACGGTTAAGTCTTTGTAAATCAAGTACGATGCCTGGCAACTAGCTTAGATATTGGTGGAGCAGGCACTGTTGCGATGTTGGGTGCAATGTTTCTGGGATTGTCAGGCTTGATGCCACGCTTCCTGGCTTTGGGCAATTCCTCCTCTATGCAGGCACAGATGATTGTCTCCTGCAGGCTGACAATGTACTCATAATGTTTCAGTTGACGCTCTGGCAGAATTGTCCAGTTTTTCCATCTTTTGTTGAATACCTTGTGGTAACTGTAAATTAACAAACAAACTTAATGATGTGTTATACAACAATTAATAACTCTTGTTAGGCAGGATGGCATTTGCAAGACATTCTCCATTCCACATGCTGGTGCTATGTACTGTTTCAACGTAAATAGCTAAATGGTTTAACACAAATGTAATGTTATTGAAAATATTGGATATGAATGCATACATGCATATGCATAATATAGATAAGTTTTAATAACATGATATACACATGCTGTTTTTATTTTGTACTGTATTACTGGTTGTGTATTGCAATGCAATAAACCTCCCATTGGAAATATTAACATATGTGAATGATGTTTCTTTCTTTGTGTAAACAGCCATCTGAAACTTTGTTTTAATCACTATGTAGTCTTCTTTACAAAATACTAACTAACCCAAGGGGTTAAGTAGAAACATAATCGCTATTTGTGCTGTAATGGAATGTCATTATTGTTGTGTCTAACAACAATGTATACAAGCTATGCTTACACAGTGTGCCCTTTGCTGTTTGTCTTCAGTGGCAAATCTTTGTGCTTCTTCTATTGCTGCGAGGATATTTCGTGCCCGATACACTGGGAATATAGATAAGTTTTAACTGTTATGTTTCATAAGTTGCCAACTCCACCGCTGGTGGACTTTGGAGCACACACTGTGAATATGGATATTCCAGCTAAGTTTGTTAACGAGATGGACACCTAGGTATTTGTACTGACCGATCTGTGCAATTTCTTCACCATGGATAACAACAGGTAAGTGATCGGCAACAATACATTTAGCATCAAAAATCATGTCTTGAGTCTTACTAACATTGAGTTTGAGGTGGTTGTTGTCACACCAATGTACAAAGCTTTCAATTTCAGAAGTGTACATACTGATGTCAGAATCAGCATGTAACAGACTAAGAATAGCCGAATCATCAGAAAATGTTATTATGTAGTTGTTAGTACTGCTGCTGGTACAGTCATTTATATATAGAAAGTACAAAATCGGCAAACTGACACAACCTTGGGGTGCACCGATATTTGTTACCACTGTTTAGGAAAGAGTCTGATTTACTTTAACAAGCTGCACTATGTCTGTTAGAAAAGAATGATACCACTTGATGATATATGGATTGACATTCATTTGTTTCAGCTTACTGATTAGGGTGTGAGGTTGGATAAGGTTGAACGCCAAGCTAAAGTCTATAAACAATAGTCTAGCATAAGCCTTGGGCTTGTCTAAGTGTTTCAAAATTAAATGGACAAGAGTGTTGACAGCATCATATGTTCCTCTGCCCTGCCTGTAGGCATATTGGAACGGATTAAGATAGTCCTGAACGTCTAACCTCAGTTTACAAGCCACTAAGCATTCCAAACATTTCATGACAATTGATATAAGTGTTTCCTTTTGTGCAAATTATCTTTGGTACAGAAGTAATATATGAGGTTTTCCAGAGTATTGGTACCCTGTGGCTATCGACCGAAAGTTGGAATATGGGTTATATGGGGCACCAAGCTGGTGCCAGCTCCTCAGCAAATGTTTTCAATAAAAAAACTTAAATGCCATCAGGACCAGTTGCTTTTCTACTACATACATGTTGGAAGACTTTAGTAACAACATCTACATCAATTTCAAGCCTATCGGCATTACTGAGAGGAGATCAGATTGAAGTTTTTAAGATACTGAATGGGTATGTAAATATTGATAGAAATATGTTTTTCTCACTCAAGAAGGATAGCAGAACTAGAGGACATGAGGTAAAATTAGTAAAGGATCAATGTAGATTGGACATCTGGAAGCACTCATTCTCACAGAGGACAATAAATGAATGGAACAAATTGTCTACAGATTGTGTAACTGCTAGCAGCGTGAATATGTTTAAAAGTATCAAGTATCAAGTATCAGCGAAAATGTGCAAGAATGTACCTTTGTATTTAATATATGGTATTTTAATAACACAATGTTGTTACTATATTTCTCTGTGACTTTCTTAGGCAATTTGGTGACTTTATTTTCATTACTTTTTTCGTGTAGCTTTATTTCCACTCACTATCTCTACATATATATCAACATAGACAAATATTTAATTGTATCTGTAACATACCTTAACCTTTCATTAAATAACTATTTTATTTGCATATTTCATGCCCCTTGTTACAGTGGCCTACTTTCCATTTAGTGATGTGCCCATCAAATTGACGTTGGATGGTAGCAATGTGCATGCATGTATTGGGTTGTCCATAGTACAATCAAATAATTTATTTCCTAAATATGTGGTGAGTACCCATAATTGATAATGTTTATACTGTTTATATTCTATACTGTAGTTAAAGTTCATATAGTATATAAAATATTATTCACTTTTATTACCAGTTGCTTTCTGGATATTTTATGTTGGTCAAATGCTGGTTTTTTGTCTGACATAATTATATGAACATCTGTCCACATGCACAATTCACACCAGGAGGGCTGGTATATTACTACCAGTCTGTGATGGTTTTACATTACAACCCACTTGGAGGCATTATGTTTAACAATGAGACAATGGATGTGTCAATGAGGCAGGGCAATACACAACACACAACACCATAGCAGATTGGACTGATGCTTATCTGTGTGCACTGATGGGACAGTAGTGACTCACTGAAGCTTCCAGTGTTGTTACAACAATGATTGCCTTTTAACTTAAAACAACCATTCTTCCATAACCGTTCTTCTTTCCACATCTTTAGATGATCATTTATGTTGTTTTTCAATTTGCTACATTTCCATGGGCCAATTCTTTCCCACCATAATTTATCCAAACATGAGCATGAAATAGGGCCACACTTAATTGCCTTGCATTTCTTGGACAATGACAAATGTACGTAATTTCATTGAAGTGGGTACCAATGTTTTGCTGATATATTAGACATAGAATAACTGGCAAGATAAACTGTGCATAGCCTTGGTGCCTGACAACTACTTAGTGTACATTATTCATCAGGCATTTTGTATAACAAAATGTGAATCCGAAAAGTGGAGGGTAGAAGGGAGTGGAGAAGAAGAAGAACAAGACTGAGATGGGAGGACTGCGTGAAGAGAGATTTAGTGGGAGGGGAATGGAGAATGAGGGTGAGGGATAGAAGGGAGTGGAGACAATTGGTGGAGACGGTAGTAAAACGGGACTAGTTATGAAGAAGGGGGAAAATAAATCATCAACCAGTATCGGTGCCAGCCTCACCCGTACTACAAAACAGGAGAGCAACAACAATAACTAGTCTAAGCACATGGGTGAGTTTTTGCTATACTAAGCTTATGCCATGGAGATTATCAACATGCCACATATGCAACATGCAGGCACTATATTTTATGTGGGTGTGTGCGTGCGCACGGCTACAACAAATCAAATGGTGTCCTCGACCAGACCTGAGGCGGAAGTACTCAGTACTCGAGTAATTTTTTTTAAATACTCGTACTCATATAAGTAATGTGTCAGGTACTCGTATTCATACTCAATGTACGCAGAATTTATGAGTACATCTGTGTACTTTTCAATATATACTGTGAAAACTAATTTATTTGTAGTTAACAAAATGAAACTTTCCTGGAGTATTTCAATGTTCAATTATTATTGTTTTTAATGTTCAATTGTTTTTTTTAAATACTTTGTTTTTTTCTGATTGATTACTCCCATTTGCTTTGGCTTTGCTTTGGCTTGGGCCTTGCCATTCCTACACATTGCACACACCCTTTTTCCAATAGCCATGACTATGATACCAAAAAAAGACAACATACAGCAAATTTTCCCAGTAAGAAACACCCTGTTAAGCAAACAATAATGTTTAATTTAATTTATATTTTTGTAGCATGTCGGGTTGTGTCGGTAGGATCGTAACGTTAGTTCCGTTACTTGTAATTAAAACGTTGATATATTTTTACATTCCTCTCGCATACACACGTTCATGAACGAATTACACATAAACCCACATTCTGGAAACAACTTAACTGGTGTTAAACCTGAATTGTGTGAAGGCACCACATGCGACATAGCCATAGCCTAGGGCCGGGGCTCCGGGTATCGATCCGATGCCGATGCCGATACTCGCGCTAGCCTAGGCCAGGGCTAGGATAGTAATAATAAGAAAATGTACTAACGTGTCGAATAGAATGTCTGCCACTTCACTGTCTTTAATTTTTAAGACAGTCTTCAGGCGATCCCAACGTCCCTTTTGGTTTTTCAGTGTCACTCGTGTTGCCAATCTCGCTTTATCCAACTCCTTTTCCCTCCTCGTCGTCGCGGAACGCAACGGTACACGCACAACCCGCCTGTCACTGTCAGCCATGTTGCCCGAATGTCAACAAACTCTGAGCAAGTCGCCGGTGCGCGCGCGTCGATCCCGCGATCACGTGATGCATCTCATTAAGCAAGCTTCGCCTAGCTCCGCCCCTGTGGTTTCGCGCCATAAACACTATTCACAACTTTTCGTAACGAAACAGTAAAAATGCAAACACATGTATTTGACTTATTAAACGCATTTTGGCGGGCAGCATCATTTACAAATGTTTATTCTAGTACCAAGAACATTATATTATTAAATGAGCAACAAATACAGTACCTTTAAAGATGTTGCTACAACTTCTCTGTTGTTAATGTTAACCGATACGTCGACGTCTCAATCGGACACATATGTGCAATTCCTAGTCAGATTTCAACATTCTTTTGTGGGGACAAACATTTCCATCTGTATTACGTGGCACTTTTATATCAGTTGTCTCATGTAAAGGTTAAACTGTTCGCTTACTGAGAGGACAATCATGTTAACATGTATTTTTTAGAATTTACTTGACGCTTACTCACTAAAACAAGGCCAATCTGAATGAAGCACGCGTTGTGTGAAGATGAACAACAGCCAACTGTTGATTAGTTGAATTCGGCGTCACATATCTACATCTACTGCTAAAACAATATCAACGGCACTAATTAGCAGCCGTCTTGACTATTGCAATTCACTACTAAACAACATTGCTAAAAGAGACTTGGCTAAACTCCAACGAGTACAAAATTGTCTGGCACGTGTGGTTCTCAGGGCGCCTCGGTTTTCACAGTCACTACCACTACTTAAACAGTTACACTGGCTTCCAGTTTCTTATCGAATTAATTTTAAGCTGTCCACTCTTGCATATCGTGCTCTATCTACACAACAACCATTATACTTGGCTAGTCTCCTGCATCTTTCAAATATCCCTAGGCAGCTAAGATCATCAGTTTCACAACAACTTATTGTACCTAAAACAAAACTTAACTTGGGTAAACGTGCTTTCTCTGTCGCTGCGCCTAGGGTCTGGAATGAACTCCCTATCGCTTTGAAAACATCCGAAACTAATGCTATTTTCCGTAAAAAACTCAAGACATATCTATTCCAAATTGCATTCCCACCATAAATGTTCGGTTGTCCCTCGTTCTGATACTGACTTTTGCGCGTCCTTGTTTACGATTACGCCTACTGATTCTGTTTTGTTGCGCCTCTGAGCTCAGGTTCCTGAGGATATAGGCGCCATAGAAGTCAATTATTATTATTATTATTATTATTAGCACAATTTCCCACCGAAATAAAAGTAATTCCGCCGTTTTTTCGAAGAACTACTAGTATCTTATCGTTAGAAAGATTGCATTGCCTCAAAGATTTGTCGGACACAATCGATGTTGGGTAGTCATTGTAAATGCAAAGTCCGCAACACTACTGTTACTGCCATTATTAGACATTGTATAATGTTGTCCTTTATCCAGTTACATCAAAGGATTTAAATTGGCAAACGCTTCAAGTTTGCTGGTTTTGCCTCTGATCTAGATCCGTGTGCAATGAGACTGGCGTTAACCTTCGTTTACCTGTTCCCACGTTATCGACGGACGGTCCATTTGCTTAATCCAGTGTCGTGTTTTCTGATCAGCCGTCCTACGTTATGACGTCACAACAATAACGCAACAAATACGCGCAGTAGAGTTTCCGGTTGCGATAGATAAAGAAATAATAATTTGTACGCGTCAAACTGCTGCCCCATATTGACATGTTGCGCTTCAGCTGAACAGCGAGAACGGAAAGCAGAATGAGAGCCGTCACGTTCGTAGGTAGGTTAGAAGCGGTATGCCTATGTGGTGGTCTAAGGATGTGTTAACGTGTATATGTCCAGGTCGTGCACACACAAGATGGCGCAGTTTTAAAAAAACTTTGTGCAAATCCAGTTTATCTAACTAGCAGAGAGTTTCTTACGTTTAAGCACATAGCTCTTCGGCTAATTTCTCTATTTTCATGACGTTTCCTATATTTCGTATTTATGTTCCATATTATTTAATAATCGGTGTTCTCCAGCTCTTGTTACGTGGCATTGTAGCAACCTCAGAGCATGCGGAAAACGTATCATATTACTCCTGCCACAACTTGCATTTATATGCAGATAGTATACATCTTTATTTTTGGTAAGCTCCTAATGGTGGCCATTGCATACAATTGTGGATAACATTGTTTGTTAACATTTGACTAGAAACACAATAACTACTTGACGTACCACAAGGGCACAGGATGCTGTGTTATATTCACTGTATTCGTGTGATCGTAAGTCTTCGAGCACCTGTGTTATATTAGCCCTGTCGTATATTAAGTTTGCATAACTAGATATTAAAAGACGTTGTCTTTGCAGAACGGGCAGTGCCAGCGATATGTCTGATGGCAATAATCCGACCTTCACAGCAGGACAGCAAAGGTAACAGGCGAATACTTGAAACAATAGACAACAGCACTCCTGCTCCAGTCATGCTCCAGTCATGCTCCAGGCATGCTCCAGTCATGCTCCAGTCATAACAATGCTAACGAAACTTAACAAAACTATTTATTATTGACATGAATTTTCTTAAGGTTTATACTTTTTTTGGGACATCCTGAAACTCTGTTGAGAAAGTGACTCTTTGAACTGAAATTGAAATTTGTATTAATGTGTACTACCCCATAACCTCCAAAAATCTTCTACAATATATTAACAAAGATAACCATACATATAAGTGCTATATAGATATATCGTGATTGTATGCTGTCATGAAAGCTATGTACCGAGTCACGAATAACATCCTGGAGCGCAAATTGTCACCGATGCTTCCCGAGAACAACGGCGCACGCCGATTTGGCGGACATTTTCTTGTATATTTCTGCGAAAATCCGCCGCTCATTGAATCACTATGACGCGCGTCCACCGTTGCCGCTAATCTACAACAATCACGAACATTGCAGTTTGTCAGCATTCACATCGACAACAGCCACCGATATCATTAGACTTGCCGACTGCACTGCTGAAGACAAACATTAACATAATCGCACAAACTCTAACCAGCATCATTAATCTATCACTGGAATCTGCGACAGTTCCGAGATGAAACATGCACTAGTCACGTCACTGCTGAAGAAGACTGTTTCATGGCACCGAAACAGCTCTTGTCCGTATTCACGACGATATCATCCAGGCGCTTGGTCATCCAAAGGGAGTAGTGCTCGTTCTACTCGACCTTACTGCGGCAGTCGACACCGTCGATCATGCCATGCTACTGCAGCAGATGCATTCGATCGGCACACGAGGCCCGGCACTAGCACGGCTGACGTCTTACCTGTCCAACAGGAAGATGGCGATAAAAATCGGCGATACCATATCTCGTCAGCGACAGCTATGTTGTGGTGTACCGCAGGGGTCTGTTCTTGGGCCCCTGTTGTTTACTATATACTGCATGCCTATTAGTGCGATATTCGCCAAGCATAACGTTAAGTATCACTTGTACGCTGACGATACGCAATTGTACGCGGAATTTCCTCGTGACTAACCCTGCGAGGTAGAGCAGAGGATGCTATCCGAAGAATCGTGCGATGCACAGTTGAAGTCAAACGATGGATGGTGGACCATCACTTAATGCTAAATGAGGCCAAGACAGAGGCAATTGTTTTCTGTGCACCCTACTGTAAAGCTCCTCCAACTGTTCATACAATCTCTTGTATATTCAAGACACTCCACATATAACATACACGTGGTTCTTAGGGGTGGCACATAACTGATCTTTATTTGCAAACGCATGTATTACTACTCACGTAGTTCGCCACTGAACATGTATCACTACACTGTAGTCTGTAGTCCACGACATAGACATGCATATTTAACATTTCCCTCCCGGAATAATTATGACAAAGTCTACTAACAACAATATAACTTCTTCTGTATGCCTACAGTGAAATAATCTACCTGATTATTATAATAACATAGCTATGCACTAGCAATGTAACTCAACATTACACTAGTATCCAACCATGTCCTGCTAACTAAACTAATGTAACTAGAGTCCACTGGCTCACTTATATCTGTTACACTACAGAGAAGCTCACTAATCTCTGTTACACTACAGATCTAGCCTATCTGGTGCCTTACTCACACGAGAAGACCGTCGCAGATGTGTTTCCTCCTCCACTTGGGTAGGAGTTACCAATTCTGCAGTAGGCCTAGACTTATCCTGAACCGATTGCTGTTGAGGGCTTCATAGGTCAACCCACTGGCACTGTCGTTTGTCTGATTCAGTGATGGTATAGTGTCTACCAAATAGTCATGACCATCAGTTGCTGCAGTCAATTCTAACTGTGTCAGAGGCATGTTACTTGAGTTTACCCTTGAACCCATTTGGTCAATGTGACGTTTCCACAACCCCTTAGAAACAGGGACTTGATACGCCAACGGACCACACTTCGTGTTTATAGTTCCTGAGACCCACTTATCTTTCCCATGGTAATCTCGAACCCATACCATGTCTCCTTCCCTGAATGATCTCAGATTTTGAGAACCACGCTCCATCTGTTTCTCTAACCGTTTGTTTTCCCGTCGGTTATCCGGTTTCATACTGTTAAGTCGAATGCGTAGCTGTCTACCCATGAAACGCACTGCTGGCAATTCCCCTGTGAAAGCATGCGGAGCATATCTATATGCCAGGAGGAACTTATCCAGTCTAACCTGGAGTGACTCCCCTGACGATGCCATAACTTTCAAAGCCTGCTTTACAGTTTGCACAAATCGCTCTGCTTGCCCATTAGAACTTGGATGATATGGCGATGTAGGTTTGTGCAACACTCCCAACCAGTCCAAGAAGTCCTTGAACTCCTGAGACTTAAACTGTAGACCATTGTCCGAGACCGAAGTGTGAGGAATTCCCCCTCTACTGAATATCGTCCTCAGTGCATTCACTGTAGCTTCACTGGTCGTACTGTGCTGAATGACAACTTCTGGCCATTTGGAATAGGAGTCTACAACAATGAGAAACATTTCCCTCTCCATAGGACCTGCATAGTCGATGTGTACGTGTTCACCTGGTCGTGAAGAAGGTATCAATGGATGTACCGGTGCGTTAGTAGGATTTCTCTGTACCAACTGACACGATTCACAAGCTTCCGTGCATGATTCAATATCTGCATCCATACCCGGCTACCAGACATATGAACGTGCGACACCCTTAATTTTCACTACTCCGATATGCCCTGTGTGTAGCTCGTCTAGAATTTCAGTTCGAAATTGCTTTGGAATGATCACTCTCATTCCCCATAACAGAACATCACCCTCCAGAGATAGTTCGTTACGACGAGAGAACGGTTGTAAATCTAACCGATCCATTGGCAACTTATCAGGCCAACCATCCCGTGTGTACCTCATCACTTGCAACAACAATGGATCTTTCCGAACTGCGGTCTTGATCTGTTCGCTAAAGACAGCCACCCAGAACGAGAGCCACATCTTCGTCTGTCGATATACCTGGATCATCGTTTTGTGTAGGTAACCGTGAAAGCCAGTCAGCATTGGCATTCTGAGCACTGCTCCGGTAACGCACATCATAGTTAAAACCAGATAGATACATTGCCCATCGCTGAATGCGTTTTGCCGCTACTGCTGGTATGTCCTTTCTAGGACTGATGATTGCTGCTAGAGGTTTGTTATCAGTGACCAGAGTAAACTTCCTGCCAAACAGAAATGGATAGAATCGCTTCACGCCAAAAATTATTCCTAGTCCTTCTTTCTCGATCTGTGAATACTTCTCCTCTGCCCTCGTCAACGAGCGAGATGCAAACTGAATCGGTCGCTCCTCTCCATCAGGCATAATGTGAGAAACCACCGCTCCTAAACCAACTGGCGATGCCTCACATGCAACTGTCAAGGGAGACTGCTGTCAAAATGCATCAGAAACCCGGACTTATCTAGAGCACGTTTCACTGCTAGAAACGTCTCATCCGTCATGTCTGTCCACTCAAACTTCCTATCATTCTCAAGCCAGGTAGTGAGAGGATGGAGTGTGGAAGCAAAGTCTGGCACAAACTTTCGATAATAGCTTGCCATGTCGTTGAACGACCTCAATGAACTCACATCAATGGGTCTAGGTGCATTTAGTATGACGGCTATCTTGTCCGCCGATTTGTGAATACCTTGGGCATCAATCACGTGACCCAGATACTCGAGATAATCTCTGGAGAATTCGCATTTATCTCAATTCAGCTTTAAACCGAATTCTGTCAGTCTTTCAAACACCCTACCAAAATTGCTCAAATGCTCTGACTCTGTTCTCCCTGACACAAGATATACATTGACACTTGGCAAACCCTGTAACACTTTCTCTATATCATTCTGCCAGATAGCAGGTGCTGTGGTTATGCCAAAGACTAGCCTGTTCTGTCGGAATAGACCGTTATGCGTTGCTATGGTGACATATTCCCTAGATTCCTCGGAAACCTCCATTTGATTGTACCCATTCGCTAGGTCAAGTTTGGAGAATTTAACTCCACCAGCCAAGTCAGCCAGAATATCATCAATGTTGATATTCGGCGGGGACACTGTTTTCAACTGAGGGTTAACAGTTGTCTTGTAATTGCCACATAGTCTAATCGCACCATTCTTCTTTGGCAGTACTACAACACCCGTTGTCCAGTCACTGCTTGTAATTGGTGTAATGACCCCAGCTTTCTCAAGTTTGCCTAACTCCAGCTCGACTTTCGGGCGTAGAGCATATGGGACCCGATACGGTTTAGTGTACACTGGTTTTGCTCCCTCTACCAGTTCAACACGTGCCTTAATCCCTTTAAGCAACCCAAGTTGTCCATCAAACAAATCCTGATGCTTACTGAGTAGCCCATCCAACTGACAGTCATGTGATAGACACACGGACCCTGACCCTGATCTAAACTTGATCTCGGTCCAGTCAAGTTTGATAGCTTCTAACCAGTCTCTGCCAAACAGTGTGTGTCTACTGTCGGGGACAACATACAGCACCAAGTCTACATTACGTCTACTGTCGGGGACAACATACAGCACCAAGTCTACATCATGCGAGTTATACTGCACATTCACCTTAAACATACCTTTACATGGCACTGATTCACCTGTGAAACTGCGTAACACCTTGTTACTAGGCTGAAGTTGACAGTTTGCAAACTTTGACTGATACACATCAACAGGGATCATCGAAATAGCAGACCATGTGTCAAGCTCCATTGGCAATACAACGCTATTTACAGTATGACGCACAATGATAGCAGATTTGTCTACATTCGACACACAATTGGTTTGACAATGCACATCAAATACATCGTACTCAGCTCGATTTGAAAAGTCATCAACTGTCACCGTATACACCGGTAGCTGTCGCTTACGCTCAGCCGGCTCAGTGTTTTGTGTCTCTCACGTTTGCATTGCATTCGACACATTTTGGCAAAGTGGTTCTCTCGTCCACAAGTGTGGCATTTCTTGCCAAAGGCCGGACATTGTTTCCGATCAAAGGCGTGTTCTCGGCCACAGAACTTGCACTTGGCCTGGCCCGGGACAATTCGTCGAATTTCCGTGCTGCCCTGCCGCGGCGAAACCATTTTGTCGGCCTTGACCTTCATCACCTTGTTTACAGTCGCCGAATCGTGCGTCTGCTGCTGTCCTCGGAACAGGTTCATGTTCTGACGCGCTGCCTCGTGGGCAGTGGCAATTTGTCTCGCTGTCTGCAATGTCAGCGTTTCCTCGCGAAATAGTTTTTCTCGCAGACTGTCATCGTGACATCCATACACCAGTTGATCGCGCAAATTGTTCTCCTTTTCGTTGCCGAAATTGCACGTCTTCGCCAAATTGCACAATCGCGCTATGTACGACCAGAGCTAGTGTATACCGAGCTGCGTCACTCCGACCTGCGCCATTTTGTAAATTGACGTTCAGCGCCACCAAGTAGAGGGCAGCTACAACTTTCGTTAACGCATCCGGTAACTCGACTCCGCATGCGCCAACTCTCTAGTTATATTTCCGGGTGAGAGGGCAATCGACGTCATAAACCCATAAACCGCTGTTCACAATGCGATTGCGTTTCATCATAATTATCTGCTACACAAACTGTTCTCGAATATTATTGCTTTTACTACAAACTTCCTTAAACCTAGTAATGTAGTCTTCACAACTGACGCGGTTATACAACTGGACATCCGTTGAATCAAATTGCACGCATCGGCCATCGCCATATCATATGTTTTTATGGCATATGGGACAGTGCCACTGCACTGGCAGTGTCAGTGAGTGACACTTGCTAATGTTGGGGATATCAATGAAAATATATATTTTGTTTTATATATTGTTATTATATTGCTGAAATTCAGTACATCGTACATATCACGTTTTGCAATTATCATCTGATGTGCCATTTCCAAAGAAATAAAACCTACCCTGTACTCAAATTTCCTAGGCAAATTTTCGGCATACCAAGGAAGGTCCAAGTAAATTATCAATATCTGTAAACTAGTTTTATTAACTTACTAGTCAACCAGAACATTATCGCCGATCTCTAGTTTCTTGTCGTATATTTTTTGCAGTCAGACTCAATTAGACTTGATCTTGAGGTCAGTGTCACTGTAATTGGAACGTCAATTCCGGAATTGGTGAAATATAAATGGTATTTTCAGTTACTTTTCAATTATTTCTTGTAACTTTTCTACTCAAATTATTTGCTACAAATATTAAATTAAATATAATATGTTTATAATTATATGTATCATGTACTCAAAGGAGTACAAACTACAAATACACATCCAAAGAAATGTTCACCAATAATTTCGGAAAATGAACTTAAATGTACATGCTTAAATGCCAGGAGCATAGTAAATAAAAAATCGAGTTAGACATTATGGTAGCATATACTGATCCTCACGTAATCATGGGCTACTAAAGATATAGTAGATGCTGAGTTATCACCGACAGCTTATGTAATGTTTAAGAAAGAACGGGGGAGGGGAGTAATTGTATATATATATATATATATATATATATATATATATATATATATATATTAAATAATATACCCAAGCATATGAAATAACACTGAAGAGTGAAGGAAGCAATTTGGTGTAACATAGACATAGTTACCAATATTGCCATAAATCAACATTAACAATATAATAGTAATAGATCGGAGTAGTTTATATTATCGTAGTAGTCAAACATAGTCACAGGACAAGAAGAATATATAAAATTACAAGACTATAAGGGAGGTGAGCAAGGGGGAATGTGTTATAATGGGTGATTTTAATCATGGCCATATACAATGGAAATGACCATCAATTTCTACTTCTATCACAGACACAGGATTGTTTGCTTGCTCAACATGTCTTGGAACCAACCAGAGCAGAGGTTGGAATGTGCTAGATTTAATTTTGTCTTCTCAAAATTAATTAGTTGACAATGTTAAAATATACGAACCTTTGGGTTCAAGTGATCATAACCAAATCCATTTTAATATAAAAGTAATACAGGCAATAAATATAAAAAACAATGGAGTGGGGTACCATAAGAATCAGTATCAGGCCCTACTGTTTTTAATATATACCGGTATATATATATATATATATATATATATATATATATATATATATATATATATCTAAATTATTTGGAAGATGACAAAGTACTGAAATTTGCAGATAACACAAAAGTAGTCAGAAAGGTTACAAATGATACAGATAAACAAAGTTTACAGGATGATCTAGATTAATTAGTTAAATGGTCAGAAAATGGCAAATGTTATTCAATTTTGGGAAGTGTAAATGCACACACATAGCAACTGTGTAAGTTGACATATTAGTAATAACGGTCCATTGATTCATGTTTGCAGATACGTATTACAACAGGGAAATTCACACGAATTTACAATGAAATGAAAAATAAAGCATGACAATATTGATTATAAATTTTATATATTTTTTAAGTTGAATTTCAATGTTACACACGAAATGCAAATTTCTGAAACCTTCATTTTTTTTTTTTCGAAATGGTTTATAAATCAGCACTACTACTTGTGTAGTACCAACATATAAAATACGTGACATGCAAAATGTGACAAGGGGGCAACACAACACTAATTTAATAATAATTGACACACCAGGGGAAACACCCTTAATCATCTCTTTAGAATGTCTGATTTGCATGTATTCAGCCTCGGATTTGCACACAGCTATGGATCAGTATAATTGACACTGCAAACTGCATGTTTGATAGTAAGTACCATAATGAGGTTTAGTACTATACTGTCCTATTTTTCAAATTATGCTGTTTTTGTTTGTGCGTTTGGTGATTAAAGATAAAGTTAAATGGATCATATCTTATTTTTTATATTAACCTGGGCATATTAAGTAAATATGTCATATAACTATTTGTGTTATCACAATTAACTTACCTTATTATGTTGTGTTATTACAGCGTGTACTAAAATGTCATACTGTCATGTAAACAGTCGTTATCAACTAAGAAAAAGTCTACTTAACACACATCACACACGTAACTAAAAATGTGTCATACACGATTTTATAATTTTTTAATGAAAAAAATAACCAATCACAGTCATATGAATATGCATAGTATACGTATACACATGTGCTTAATTATGATAAAGCAAATTATTAAATGCTACCATAATTTCACAGACTTTTGGCAACATTTGCTAATAACCAATTCACCCATCTGAATTTAGATTTTTGTGCGTCACACATATATTTATATATATTTTTTTAAATTCATTACTGTTGAAAACATTATTTTGTCTACCCTAACTATTCAAAAACATGTAGAACAATGCAATGATCAAAATTAAAACAGTCGGCAATACTTTGATATGGATCTGCAGTTTCAAAGAAAAAAATGTCTGAATGTCATACACACGGCACGTAACGCTGCCGCTGCAATCACTCTTTAAAAAAATCATATTTCGAAAAGTAATTTACCGATTTTGAAACTGTTTTCAATTTCCCATGGCCGCAGCCATATCATAAAAAAATATAAAACAAAATAGATCGACACCACCAATATCAACTGACAATAATAACACTGACTGTCTATGACTATGTGTGTCACTCAGTGTCCTGCGGGCGATGCGATGGCGATGTGTGCAATTGTTCGTTTACGTTCTTGCTTTGATTCAACGGATGTCCAGTTGTATAACCGCGTCAGTTGTGAAGACTACATTGCCAGGTTTAAGGAGTTTAGAAATAAAGCAATACTTTTCAAGAACTGTTTGTATAGCAGAAAGGATAAAACGCAATCGCATTGTCAACAGCGGTTTACGTCGACTGCCCTCTCGCCCGGAAATGTAACTTGAGAGTTGGCGCATGCGGAATCGAACTACCGGATGAACTGACGTAAGTTGTAGCTGCCCCCTACTTGGTGGCGCTGAACGTCAATTTACAAAACGGCTCCTCTATGTTAATTCGTAGAGTAACGCAGCTCGGTATACACTAGCTCTGGTACGACGCAATCGTTTCGTCGTACAACTGCTGGCACGAGCGGAATTTGTAGCGATCAATCAATTCGTTCGTTCTCGGGGAGAAGTAGTTGTCAAAGCGCTCGATAACTACTTTCACTTGCAAGAGTATTCAACTTGTCATTAAAAGAGGGAGTTGTTCCGTTTGAATGGAAAGAAGCAAACATCATACCATTATTTAAAAAGGGTTCGAGAAATAAGTCAGAGAATTACAGACCAGTGAGTTTAACGTCAGTGATTTGTAAATTATTAGAAAGGTTAATTAAAGACCATATGGTGGACTTCCTCGTTAAGCATAAATTATTAAATTCATCTCAACATGGATTCCTTAAAGCGAGGTCATGCTTAACAAATATGTTATGTTTTTTGGAAGAAATCACTAAGTGGATAGACGTGGGATCGCCAGTAGATATTATCTACTTAGATTTTCAGAAAGCTTTTGACAAAGTGCCACATCAAAGATTACTACTTAAATTAAAAGCCCATGGTATCGGGGATAGCATAACTGACTGGATAGAACAATGGCTGACTGACAGAAGACAACGAGTTGTAGTAGATGGAGAAGTTTCAAATTGGAAATCGGTTTTGAGTGGGGTACCTCAAGGATCAGTATTAGGACCTATATTATTCTTAATTTATATCAATGACTTGGACGACAGTATAACAAGTAATGTACTGAAATTTGCGGATGACACAAAACTGTTTAGAAAGGTTAATACTGATGGTGATAAACAACATTTACAAAACGATCTAGACAGATTAGTGAAATGGTCTGAGAAATGGCAGATGTTGTTCAATTTTGGGAAATGTAAATGCCTACATACAGGACATAGGAACTTGAATGTAAACTATAGAATGGGAGATACTGTTCTGGGTACTACTGTAAAAGAAAAGGACTTAGGAGTTACAATAAGCGCTGATATGAAAGTTTCAGAGCAGTGTGGTATTGCAGCTTCAAAGGGTAATCAAATTCTTGGATTGATTAGAAGAAACATAACATACAAGGGAAAAAAGTTAATTATACCTCTTTATAAAGCAATAGTTAGACCTCATTTAGAATACTGTATACAAGCATGGAGACCATATCGTAAGAAGGATATAGATACACTTGAACGCATACAAAGGAGAGCAACTAAAATGATTCCAGAACTGAGAGACCTTAGTTATGAAGAACGCCTGAAAGAATGTGGTTTAACAACTCTAGAGACAAGGAGGTTAAGAGGAGATCAGATTGAAGTTTTTAAGATATTGAATGGGTATGAAAATATTGATAGAAATATGTTTTTCTCACTCAAGAAGGATAGCAGAACTAGAGGACATGAGGTAAAATTAGTAAAGGATCAATGTAGATTGGACATCAGGAAGCACTCGTTCTCACAGAGGACAATAAATGAATGGAACAAATTGTCAACAGATTGTGTAACTGCTAGCAGCGTGAATATGTTTAAAAACAAGGTTGACACATATCTCAGGAGGGCAGGCTATAAGTAGATGAACATTGTTGGACTCTCGATAAGCCAATGGCTTCCTTGTCCACTTGCCATCTGGGCCTTTGGCTTGGATGGCAAATCTTGTTAAATCTTGTTAAACCGTCGGTACCTGTTCGTCTTCGATGTCATAATCGAACGAATTGAATATCATCAGTAACTCTGCACCACCAAGCGTAATCACCAACGCAATCTTCTCAGCTTCACTCTTAGCTGTAGCTCCTGTAGCCAGCAGATACATATTAAATTGCTGCCTGAAAGTTTGCCAACTTTCCTTCGCGTTCGACCCAGCCAGGCAGAGTTTAGGCGCCATTAGCCCAGTGAATTCTGCCATGCTTACGCGTCTTCTTCGGCTGTTTCATTCACAGCTCAACGTCAAGTTTCAGTAACTGTTTCACTCGCAGTACATTTGGGAAACATCTAGTTTCCACAAATCGATGAGTTAGTACCATCCCATCAGTCTCGTCGCCAATTATCTGTAGTTGCAGTAACTATTATATATCGTCACTAACATGGTTTATCTTTTAGTGCATTTTATTTATTTATTTATTTTTATTACTTGTTTTTAAAGCAGTGTTTACTTAGTATTTAGCCAACACTTTATTTTACATAAGTTATTTCCTTACAAATGTATATGTAAATTCCGTATTATATGATTTATATCCTTTTTTGTAGCGATTATGTTTTACAAATGTTGTATTTTAAGCGCCTCTGAACTGTTTTTATATCCGGATATATGGCGCTATACAAATAAAAGTTATTATTATTATTATTATTATTATTATTATTATTATTATTATTATTATTATTATTATTATATCATATGGCACATTGCCAAACGCTATAATAAAACTGTAATCCACTGTGACTTGCCGGGGTGCAATGGCCACGTCATATGAAGACATCCCCGTTCAGCTGCAGGGGACGCGGCGTGCACCGGTAAACCCTGCTCGAACGGCGGAGCATGCACGCCAGTGGGGGACAGCTTCCTGTGCAAGTGTCAGAAAGGCTTCGGAGGCAAGCAGTGTGAAGGTGAGGGATGCCATACAATTTAAACATATTGCTACGGCCGGTTTATACGTCTGATTACTTGTCCAATTGGTCGGCCAACACGGAGTCGCACGGTGTAAGAATCGGTCGAGTAAACACCCCCACGAGACCGATTAGCGAGGCCACTTTGTGGTTACGATTGTGTCGGCAGCATTGCGCTGGGGGCAATCAACGACCAACAGCATGTGAACCCGTCGTGAGGTTTCATTAAAACGCTCAAATTTTTAGTGAAACGAGTCAAGATGTAGGTCGCAGTGTCTAGACATGTCGCACGTTTAAATCACACATAATTCAGTTGCACAATGACATGAAGTGTCACTCGTGCAAACCTGCCTTTATTCTTATATGCAGTTGTTTCTGCTGCGTCTGCTGTCGTTGTTTCGTCCATCTGTTATTGTGTTGCAGCGTTGCTGCTTCGTGAATACGTACATCTAATTGGAATTATTACAACTGATGTATGGTAACATATGTAATTATGTTAACAACCCTATGGCATAGGGTGTTTTATATATGCATTCATGTTTTACGTTCTCTACGTGCCTACTAATAAAATGGTGCTTTGAAGCGTCACAGAACACTCAAAGAATGTCGTGATGTATGTCTTGGTATTTCATTATTTGAAGCGTCACAGAACACTCAAAGAATGTCGTGATGTATGTCTTGGTATTTCATTATTCATTGATTTGTTTGTTATTAACTTTCTCGCGGGATTATACGGCCAGACCTTTCGATCCACATCTGTCTCACACGTCTGCGTCTTAACAACCAACATATTATTCATGTATCTTTCTACCGCTACCAGCCTCTATTCGTTGACGCATTGAAGAACTATTCTTTTCCGTGCTCCTATCCACTTCTGAGACCACCAATAGTGAATCGGGAGTGTAGATGGGATTAATTGCAACTACAAATGTGTGTGCATTAGTATTGTGTAGTATATTGGATAGTTCTGTGATATTTTAACATTTGGGACTGTTGCATGGTTGCTCCGTAACGAGTCACTGCTGCTATGCTTCAGCAAAATAACTAATTTGGGATGCCCTGACTGACAAATTGCCAGCGTTACCCAGGTTAGGTGAGGTTTGACGATATATCCCTCTATGTGCAGAACGTGGTCGCAAATAGGTAAGTCTTCTTTCAGAACCGCACATGTGCGAATTCAAGCCATGCAACAACGGTGCGACGTGTCTGGAGACGAATGACTCGTATAGATGCACGTGTGCCTTTGGTTACAGCGGGCCTAAATGTGAAGGTAACGAACATGAGACGGGCGCTCGTACAGGCATTCATGACATTGCCGTTGACAAAGGATCACGCACGCACGCACGCACGCACGCACGCACGCACGCACGCACGCACGCACGCACGCACGCACGCACGCACTCGAAGACAGTCACGTACGGTGTTGGGAGAACTTGGCGGTTTCGGTGCGTGGTGCGCATGCGTTGGAAAATGGCGGTGTTTGGATTATTGAAAAATAGTTAAATGACTTAATTTGGGACAGTTTACCGGAATATAGGACGCACCTGTACTGTCTGCCAAACACTGTTCTTGTTACGGCATCAGTAAAAGAGAAAGAGAGATATACCGAAATATTCAAGTAGTGGGTCCAAACAGTGTGCATTTGATGTCAAATTACGTTGTGATAGACACGATGAAAATATGATATGATGTGGCCGTTGTGTGTCGTCTGACCCGTGCTGGCAATTTGTCTGAGGCAAAATACAACCTTTTACGATACGATTACATAGCTTGGTTCTACACTCCTGTCGTGACTGTCCTGCCAGTTCAGACTGATCAATTCATTGTGGTCCAATGCAGTTGTGTTGCTAAAGCTATGGAAGAAAGAAAGACTGTCACGGCAGAATTGAAAGGGTATATCGAACGCGACAAACCTAGCTGAGGATGTAGAATTTGAAAACAAATTGTTTTCCACAGTCACCCAGATCGATATAACAGGAATAAGTGCCCGTGCTGAAACATCTACACAATGCTGACAGACTGAGAGGACGCGTAAACACATTGTGGATGTATCTACAAGGTGGACCAAATGCCCCTCGAAGGTAATGCGGTGAAGAATGAGCTACGTATGAAATGCGCTGCGCAGAAACTACGTCAGAGTCGGCCGTGAATCGCTGGAATACCTTATCAGAAAATGTCCCGTCGCGCAACTCCGTCACGTCTAGACTCGACACGTTTTGACGCGCGTACCATTTTGAACAAAACTGCAAATTCCCACCCATGCGCACTGCAACAAACACGTGAAGACCGGCTAACAGGTTGTTAGCTCATGAGAGCCGTCCTGGATAAGTATGCTTTTCTTGCAGTGATGCTCACCTGCGAGTCGGGCCCGTGTCATAATGGCGGAACATGCCATGCGTTAAAAGGGCTCGCTATTACATGCACTTGCCATGAAGGATTCACCGGAAGCTTATGCCAAGGTGAGACAGATAACCACTGATAGTAGACTCACCGAACGCCCAAAACATTCTCAGCTGCAGAATGTCAAATGTATTTGCAACGACATCTCCATAGCGGGGACAGTATCGAGGTGTTTTTGGTAAACTCTTTTTATTGCAATGTTATATATATAAATGTGTTCTAACTATGACGACTTAATTGTCTTAAGATGCGGATTTCATTCAGTGTATCTCGGAATCAGAATGTCGATAATTTGAGGAGCGAGCGAGCGGGCTTGGGGCGAAAGGATATATGGAAAGGGACAAACGAGACAGGGATGACGAGATAAGAAGTTAGGCAAATGAAAGGAGAGGCAATAACAGGGGGAGGGGAGGAGCGAGGCCGCGGGTAATACTGGAGGAAGGAAGGGATCCAGAAGAAAAGGGGACAGCTGGACGGGACAGTAGAGGTGGAGTTAGACACGGCGGGGAGATGACGTCACGTGTGGTTGCGGCTGTTGTAGAGCCGGTGGGGACGTTGGCGGGCGTGAAGCAGGTGTGCGGGGACACGATCTGTGACACAAATGAACGCTGCGACACGACGGAGACGAAGATGACGACCAAGTACAAGTGCGTGTGTCGCCCGGGCGCCAACTGCAAACACGGTAATGCCACTGGATATATGTGTCGCCCAGGACAGTACTGACAGTTGGACAAACTAAACGAACACAAACCACCAAACAGCAGCGCGGTCATCAGTAAGATGTCCTTGTCCTTGATGTAGAACCCCTCCAACGTTCTTCGTGCATGGCTCAAATAATACCGTTGTGATAATCAATTCCACCAACTTACTAACGTAATGTAAATTTAGTGGTGTGACGTGCGTCTATGACAATATGCCAGCACGGGACAGAGCGGACATGAAAGAACGTTGTAACGTGGCTGTTATGTGGACGCGTGTTTCAAACGGCTGTCAATGTGTCTGTGTGGGTCTGATAGCCAGGAACTCCAAAGGCCGACACACAACCTGTTTAGAACAGTCGTGATGTTATGTACCAATTTGACTTCTCCTCAAATCCCGGGATACAACAGCTGCGGAATGTTTGGGAAATTTACAGTTGCGCGCGTGTGTTCGTTCTCTAACAGCTTACGGACATGGCGGCCTCAACCTCGACTATAGGGCGACGCTGGGGCTCTTAGGCGTGTGCAGCGCAAGCGTCGTCATCGTGATCCTTATCTTTACTCTGTGCGGGACGCTCTACAACATGAAGTGAGTGGATATACAAGTAGTCGGAGCTGGTAGACGCGGGCGACCCCAGCTAAGAGATATGGTCGAGTGGGGCTACGAGACACGTGCTAGTGGGGCTAGGAGACACGTGCTAGTGGGGCTAGGAGACACGTGCTAGTGGGGCTAGGAGACACGTGCTAATGGGGCTAGGATACACAAGCTAGTGGGGCTACGAGACACGTGCTAGTGGGGCTAGGAGACACAAGCTAGTGGGGCTAGGAGACACGTGCTAGTGGGGCTACGAGACACAAGCTAGTGGGGCTAGGAGACACATGCTAGTGGGGCTAGGAGACACGTGCTAGTGGGGCTAGGAGACACGTGCTAGTGGGGCTAGGAGACACGTGCTAGTGGGGCTAGGAGACACAAGCTAGTGGGGCTAGGAGACACGTGCTAGTGGGGCTAGGAGACACGTGCTAGTGGGGCTAGGAGACACGTGCTAGTGGGGCTAGGAGACACAAGCTAGTGGGGCTACGAGACACGTGCTAGTGGGGCTAGGAGACACGTGCTAGTGGGGCTAGGAGACACAAGCTAGTGGGGCTAGGAGACACGTGCTAGTGGGGCTAGGAGACACAAGCTAGTGGGGCTACGAGACACATGCTAGTGGGGCTAGGAGACACGTGCTAGTGGGGCTAGGAGACACAAGCTAGTGGGGCTAGGAGACACGTGCTAGTGGGGCTAGGAGACACGTGCTAGTGGGGCTACGAGACACATGCCAGTGGGGCTAGGAGACACAAGCTAGTGGGGCTAGGAGACACGTGCTAGTGGGGCTAGGAGACACAAGCTAGTGGGGCTAGGAGACACAAGCTAGTGGGGCTAGGAGACACAAGCTAGTGGGGCTAGGAGACACGTGCTAGTGGGGCTAGGAGACACAAGCTAGTTGGGCTACGAGACACAAGCTAGTGGGGCTATGAGACACGTGCTAGTGGGGCTAGGAGACACGTGCTAGTGGGGCTAGGAGACACGTGCTAGTGGGGCTAGGAGACACGTGCTAGTGGGGCTAGGAGACACGTGCTAGTGGGGCTAGGAGACACGTGCTAGTGGGGCTATGAGACACATGCTAGTGGGGCTAGGAGACACAAGCTAGTGGGGCTAGGAGACACATGCTAGTGGGGCTAGGAGACACAAGCTAGTGGGGCTAGGAGACACAAACTAGTGGGGCTAGGAGACACAAGCTAGTGGGGCTAGGAGACACAAGCTAGTTGGGCTAGGAGACACAAGCTAGTGGGGCTACGAGACACAAGCTAGTGGGGCTAGGAGACACAAGCTAGTGGGGCTAGGAGACACAAGCTAGTTGGGCTAGGAGACACAAGCTAGTTGGGCTAGGAGACACGTGCTAGTGGGGCTAGAAGACACAAGCTAGTGGGGCTAGGAGACACAAGCTAGTGGGGCTAGGAGACACAAGCTAGTGGGGCTAGGAGACACAAGCTAGTTGGGCTAGGAGACACATGCTAGTGGGGCTAGGAGACACAAGCTAGTGGGGCTAGGAGACACAAGCTAGTGGGGCTAGGAGACACAAGCTAGTGGGGCTAGGAGACACATGCTAGTGGGGCTAGGAGACACGTGCTAGTGGGGCTAGGAGACACAAGCTAGTTGGGCTACGAAACACAAGCTAGTGGGGCTAGGAGACACGTGCTAGTGGGGCTAGGAGACACGTGCTAGTGGGGCTAGGAGACACAAGCTAGTGGGGCTAGGAGACACAAGCTAGTTGGGCTAGGAGACACGTGCTAGTGGGGCTAGGAGACACGTGCTAGTGGGGCTAGGAGACACAAGCTAGTGGGGCTAGGAGACACGTGCTAGTGGGGCTAGGAGACACGTGCTAGTGGGGCTAGGAGACACGTGCTAGTGGGGCTAGGAGACACGTGCTAGTGGGGCTAGGAGACACGTGCTAGTGGGGCTAGGAGACACGTGCTAGTGGGGCTAGGAGACACGTGCTAGTGGGGCTAGGAGACACAAGCTAGTGGGGCTAGGAGACACGTGCTAATGGAGCTAGGAGACACATGCTAGTGGGGCTAGGAGACACAAGCTAGTGGGGCTACGAGACACAAGCTAGTGGGGCTAGGAGACACAAGCTAGTGGGGCTAGGAGACACGTGCTAGTGGGGCTAGGAGACACAACCTAGTGGGGCTAGGAGACACAAGCTAGTGGGGCTAGGAGACACAAGCTAGTGGGGCTAGGAGACACAAGCTAGTGGGGCTAGGAGACACAAGCTAGTGGGGTTAGGAGACACAAGCTAGTGGGGCTAGGAGACACAAGCTAGTGGGGCTAGGAGACACAAGCTAGTGGGGCTAGGAGACACAAGCTAGTGGGGCTAGGAAAAACGGTATATTGGGAGCTACGAGACACGTGCTAGTGGGACTACGAGACGCGAGCTATGGGACTAGGAGACACGGGCTACTGGGGCTAGTTGGGCATGGGGTTACGGAATAGTAGGGCTATGAGATGCGGACTAGTGGGGCTTGGAGATACGGACTAGTGGGGCTTGGATATACCAATTAGTGGGGCTAGGAGATAGGGACTCGTGGGGGTAGGAGATAGGGACTAGTGGGGCTAGGAGATAGGGACTCGTGGGGCTAGGAAATACGAACTAGTGGAGCTAGGAGATAGGGACTAGTGGGGCTAGGAGATGGGGACTAGTGGGGCTAGTAGATAGGGACTAGTGGGGCTAGGAGATACGAACTAGTGGGGCTAGGAGATAGGGACTAGTGGGGCTAGTAGATAGGGACTAGTGGGGCTAGCAGATAGGGACTAGTGGGGCTAGGAGATAGGGACTAGTGGGGCTAGGAGATAGGGACTAGTAAGGCTAGGACATAAGGACAAGTGGGAATAGGATATACGAACTAGTGTGACTAAGAAATACGGACTAGTGGGGCTAGGAGATACGGATTAGTGGGGCTAGGAGATACGGATTAGTGGGGCTAGGAGACAAGGGCCAGTGAGGCTAGGAGATACGGATTAGTGGGGCTAGGAGACAAGGGCCAGTGAGGCTAGGAGATACGGGCTAGTGTGGCTAGGATACACTGGCATGTCGGTCTAGGGTGCGAGCTAATAATATGCGTATTTTGTGACATTGCACCCGGTCCTCGTTGGCTTAAAATTGTAACGGTTATAACCACCTGACTGGTGAAATATTATAGTCCTTTCACACGTTCATGCCAACAGATTATTTATTTAAAAGCATGAATTACTATTATATATCTTCTTATCAAAACAAAACATTCAGTGTACACTTAGGTTCGTCACGTTTTACGTATTTGTTTAATTGGATTTCCATTGATTAAGTGGGACATTTATGTAAGAATGTGTCAATACGTGCATAATACAGTTGAACGGTTTTCATTTCAGATATGGACTAAAAACAAAAGGTAGAAACAAAAATAATTATCCTGTTGGGTTGATATATAAACCTATCAATCATGCCAGAACACGCACACACCCGACACACGTGCACACGCGCACAAGCGCACAAGCGCACACACAAACACACATACGCACACGCACAACAACCACTTCGTGTGGACATTACACTATATAACAATGCAGATACGGTTTTTACCTAATTCGTTAAGAATATCATTTATTCCCGCCTGTATTTGGACGGTATAAAGTGATTACATTTATCTTCGATGATTGCAAACGTAAATGTAATCCCACCCGTAATCGGGGTTACATTTACATGCTTTATTATATTTACAGTAGTACGGATGTGTCACTTTCTATTTCATTCTATCCATGGTTGCATGGTTCGCTTTATCCACTCTCTGTTTCGTTCTATCCATGGTTGCATGGTTCGCTTTATCCACTCTCTGTTTCGTTCTATCCATGGTTGCATGGTTCGGTTTATCCACTTTCTATTTCTTTCTATCCATGGTTGCATGGTTCGCTTTATCCACTCTCTATTTCATTCTATCCATGGTTGCATGGTTCGCTTTATCCACTTTCTGTTTCGTTCTATCCATGGTTGCATGGTTCGCTTTATCCACTCTCTGTTTCGTTCTATCCATGGTTGCATGGTTCGCTTTATCCACTCTCTGTTTCGTTCTATCCATGGTTGCATGGTTCGCTTTATCCACTTTCTATTTCATTCTATCCATGGTTGCATGATTCGCTTTATCCACTCTCTGTTTCATTCTATCCATGGTTGCATGGTTCGCTTTATCCACTTTCTGTTTCGTTCTATCCATGGTTGCATGGTTCGCTTTATCCACTCTCTGTTTCGTTCTATCCATGGTTGCATGGTTCGCTTTATCCACTTTCTGTTTCGTTCTATCCATGGTTGCATGGTTCGCTTTATTCACTCTCTATTTCATTCCATCCATGGTTGCATGGTTCGCTTTATCCACTTTCTGTTTCGTTCTATCCATGGTTGCATGGTTCGCTTTATCCACTCTCTGTTTCGTTCTATCCATGGTTGCATGGTTCGCTTTATCCACTCTCTGTTTCGTTCTATCCATGGTTGCATGGTTCGCTTTATCCACTCTCTGTTTCGTTCTATCCATGGTTGCATGGTTCGCTTTATCCACTTTCTGTTTCGTTCTATCCACTGTCTATCTAGCTCTATATTCTGCCTACTTCGCTCTATTCACTTCCCTTTCCGCTCATTCCAATGCCTATTTCGTTCTATCCATTTCCCATTTCACTCTATCGGCTCACTATTTGGCTCTGTTCACCGCCTATTTTGTTCTATCCACTGCATATTTTGTTCAATCCTCACAGATGACATGGAGAAAGGCGCGGTCGAAGGGAGATACGGCATGGGATACTACGGTGCATCCGGAACGGCGTCGGGCGGTGAGCCTGGGCAGAGCTCAGGTCCGGAGTCAGGTCCGGAGTCAGGTCCCGAGTCAGGTCCCGAGTCAGGTCCCGAGTCAGGTCCCGAGTCGGGCCCGGCGTCGGGTGCTGAGTCTGGCCCGGAGTCGGGCGGGGAGGGTGATCATGCTGCACACGGCAAGGGCGCCAAAGAAAAAGGTCACCACAAAGGTCAACACAAAGGTCACCCAAAGGACAAAGGCAAGAGTGGCAAGGAAAAGGGCGGCAAAGGAAAGGGTGGCAAAGACAAGGGTCACGCCAAGGGTGGCAAAGGTGCTCATGGCGCCAAACCGAAGGGCCACAAGAAAAAATGAGATGTCCCACACTTTATTGACAGCGCACGTGGGCTGGTTGGACTACGGAAGTGACGTCAGATATTACAAGATCACGAGGTACTAACACCAGGTTCAGAGGACAAGGCAGGTTTAAGTGTGGTCCACGTGCGGAATTTTCAGAAGAAAATAATTTACTCACCGGGACTGTTTGTTTTGCTGGCCGTAACAACGGCGATTAGATGACGCACCTGTCCATTCAATCACGGTTGATATATTTTTGTTCTTTCTCTTTATACGGCAGCTTCAACACTGAAATGTCGCGATCTTATCGCGTAGGAGCGTCACTGCGAAGCCGTTTTCATTAATAAAACATAGAAAAACAGCTATAGGCGATTGGATTCCTGGGTAACGGGAATCGACAATGCTAATGAAAATGAAATAATGTCAAAGAATTAAAACGAGTGAGACTCTGCTGGACATGAAATGATGAATCGGATTGTATCGCATTGCAGGGAGGGTGTAGGAGTACGGAAGTATGGAAGTACGGATATTTCTGAAAAATAAAGAAAGGGTTCGTGGTTGTACGTGGCATTGTACGTACTGCATAGTCACTTAGTTTATATAAAATAAAGAAAGGGTTCGTGGTTGTGCGTGGCATTGTACGTACTGCATAGTCACTTAGTTTATATAAAATGTAACTTGGATGTTTTCCGCGGGCACATCCTCGCTAGCCAGGGCTGGTAGTAGTACTACAGTACCCCTGACAGATATCCTCGCTAGCCAGGGCTGGTAGTAGTACTACAGTACCCCTGACAGACATCCTCGCTAGCCAGGGGTGGCAGTAGTACTACAGTACCCCTGACAGACATCCTCACTAGCCAGGGGTGGCAGTAGTACTACAGTACCCCTGACAGACATCCTCGCTAGCCAGGTGTGGCAGTAGTAGTACAGTACCGCTGGACGATTGACCTATTGAAACGTGGATTTGTCAGTTTATCGCGCGCCATGTGTGGATGTAGGCTGAATCATTTGTACTTCGTCTCACTTGCAGTCTTGGCCAACGTTTCTGGGAACCAGACGGTTGAGACTCGCCCGCAGGTTAATTTCAAAGAGCGTTTCCATGAATGCTTATCATTACCTGTCCGAGCGACGGGTCCCGTACCAACCAGAGCTACGTTCCCGCACACGAGCCCAGTAAATTCCAGCGAGCAATCCCATTGGTTTAACACAACAAATTAAAACTCAGCGTTTCGATCTTCCAGGGGTACTGATATAGTCAGAAGCCCCAGGAGGTGAGAATGCCCCTGGCATATATCCTACACAATGTATGGAAATGCGCAACATAATTTGTACTTAGTCCCATTTGATGTCTTGGTAGACGTGTTTATGGGAACCAGACGGTTGAGACGCGCGAGCTCGCAAACTTCAAAGAGCGTTTCCAGGAAAGTCGTGTAATTACAGCCAAATAAAGTTAAAGTTCCCGTTAATTCCCTGTTAATATGTTATCTCTGCTGTCATTGGGGGGATCAGATGTCCGCATCAAGTGGATTACCAGCGATGTCTAGGCTGGCGGAGGTGTGTCAGTTTAATGTGTACTGATTGGCTGACAACAGTTCAATGTAGAAGGGGATTACTGTATTGCGACTGTCGATGAAATAATTTTCGCCATGTTGGAAACCCCAAACGGCATGTAATTTCGTTTTTGGTGCCGTTGTGTCGGATACGAAAGACGGCGTATCCAATAGACTGGTGCCAACATCCAAATATATGCCTAGAAAAGGTTTTTAGGGTGATTTGGGTGAGCTGAATAACAACTGAAGACATTTCCAAGTATTACAACAGGAACCAGGGATCGTGAAATGACTAATTGTCTGGTTGATATTTCTGATATTGGCTCTCTAGGTCCCAGTTCCGACGCCTACCGCTAGGCGGACATTGCTAAACTTGTGTTGTGAGTCGCGCGTTTGTGCGATTGTGTTAGCGCGCATTACACGACATAAAAATATTATGTTTCTGCGATTCAATTTTCGAATATGTCAACAAAGGTGGCGCGGCCAAATCAACACGCGATTTGAGTTTTGTTGAGCTGCGGACCAGCTGCGGACCAGCTGCGGACCAGCTGCGGACCAGCGTACATTGCATGACTAATCCATTTGAGTCAAGTAAACACACGATTCACACACAAAAATTAGCAATGTACGCCTAGCATTATACACTGTTGACGGCTGTGGCAGAAGGGGTTCAAAAAGAAGATTATATGATGAAAAAGAAGGAAATGTAATGTTGTTTCCATACAAAACGTGTTGCCACTATCTTGATCTTTCATCTCTTGATATTTTCGAATACACACCGTACGCAATTGTAGAAGAAATCAAATAAGCACATTTTATGACATAGAAATATTTCAATTATAAATAAATAATCCATTGATAATCGCTGTTTAACTACCCTCTTAAGCATATAATGGCGCAAGTAAGCACCCCTTTCGAGTGTTATCTAGTAATATCCTGGCGGCATTTGCGTGTATTAGGTGGATATACCTCGATGCTCCAATTTTGACGAGCTAAAGCCAGTTTAACGAGCGACTTGTGCCCTAACCGGGAGACGACGTGCTGCACGTAATCTATGCGACTTGTTCCCTAACCGGGAGACGACGTGCTGCACGTAGTCTATGCGACTTGTGCCCTAACCGGGAGACCACGTGCTGCACGTAATCTATGCGACTTGTGCCCTAACCGGGAGACCACGTGCTGCACGTAGTCTATGCGACTTGTGCCCTAACCGGGAGAAGACGTGCTGCACGTAGTCTATGCGACTTGTGCCCTAACCGGGAGACCACGTGCTGCACGTAGTCTATGCGACTTGTGCCCTAACCGGGAGACCACGTGCTGCACGTAATCTATGCGACTTGTGCCCTAACCGGGAGACCACGCGCTGCACGTAGTCTATGCGACTTGTGCCCTAACCGGGAGACCACGTGCTGCACGTAGTCTATGCGACTTGTGCCCTAACCGGGAGACAACGTGCTGCACGTAATCTATGCGACTTGTGCCCTAACCGGGAGACGACGTGCTGCACGTAATCTATGCGACTTGTGCCCTAACCGGGAGACGACGTGCTGCACGTAGTCTATGCGACTTGTGCCCTAACCGGGAGACGACGTGCTGCACGTAGTCTATGCGACTTGTGCCCTAACCGGGAGACAACGTGCTGCACGTAGTCTATGCGACTTGTGCCCTAACCGGGAGACCACGTGCTGCACGTAATCTATGCGACTTGTGCCCTAACCGGGAGACGACGTGCTGCACGTAATCTATGCGACTTGTGCCCTAACCGGGAGACGACGTGCTGCACGTAATCTATGCGACTTGTGCCCTAACCACGAGACCACGTGCTGCACGTAGTCTATGTGCGCGTTAAGATGATCGACGCGTCTAGACACTGCGACCCAGATTCTGACTTGCGCCACGTTAGCTTTGATAAAGGGTCACGACGAGTCAACCTGCAGTCGGTCGCTGATCGGCCACTGCTTCAAAAAACTGCGGCCAAAGTTTCAACCAAATTGGGACCAGTCTCAAAACCAAAGCCCAACCACACGTCCTCGTCGTGGGAGGTGGAAACAGGGCGCTGGTGAAACTAATAATTACTGGATTCAATGGATTACCGAAGTATTAACAACACATTTAAACCAACACGACTTGGGAGTAGCAGGAGGATGACGCTGTATAGTGGAAGCAGCAATGACGCAATGCAGTCGAGCCTACTGACTCTAAGGAGGATGACGCTGTATAGTGGAAGCAGCAATGACGCAATGCAGTCGAGCCTACTGACTCTAAGGAGGATGACGCTGTATAGTGGAAGCAGCAAGGACGCAATGCAGTCGAGCCTACTGACTCTAAGGAGGATGACGCTGTATAGTGGAAGCAGCAAGGACGCAATGCAGTCGAGCCTACTGACTCTAAGGAGGATGACGCTGTATAGTGGAAGCAGCAAGGACGCAATGCAGTCGAGCCTACTGACTCTAAGGAGGATGACGCTGTATAGTGGAAGCAGCAATGACGCAATGCAGTCGAGCCTACTGACTCTAAGGAGGATGACGCTGTATAGTGGAAGCAGCAAGGACGCACTGCAGTCGAGCCTACTGACTCTAAGGAGGATGACGCTGTATAGTGGAAGCAGCAAGGACGCACTGCAGTCGAGCCTACTGACTCTAAGGAGGATGACGCTGCATAGTGGAAGCAGCAAGGACGCACTGCAGTCGAGCCTACTGACTCTAAGGAGGATGACGCTGCATAGTGGAAGCAGCAAGGACGCAATGCAGTCGAGCCTACTGACTCTAAGGAGGATGACGCTGCATAGTGGAAGCAGCAAGGACGCAATGCAGTCGAGCCTACTGACTCTAAGGAGGACAACGGACATCGGGACCTGGAATGTCAGGACAGTATGAATGTGGAAAGGCAACACTGACTGCACACGAGATGATAAAATATAAATGAGCTTTACTAGGATTGTGTGATATTAGATGGACACAGTCAGGACAGACAAAACGTTCATCTGGAGAGATGGTACTTTACTCAGGACACGAAGAAGACAATGCCCCCCACACACAAGGAGTGGCACTTATACTATCAAAGGAGGCACAAAGAGCACTAATTAGCTGGGAGCCATTCAATCCGAGAATCATCAAGGCCAAATTCAAGACAAACCATTGCAAAATCAAATCTAACATCATTACAGTGTTATGCACCAACCAATGATGCTAAAGAAGAAACAAAGGGACACTTTCATTGTTTTGCAGCAGACTCTGGACCAAAGAAAGAAAAAAGAAGTAATCATAGTGATGGGTGACCTGAATGCAAAGATTGGTGCAGACAACACAGGATAGGAACAGATGTTGGGCAAATACGAAATAGGGCCAATGAACGAGAGTGGAGAAACGGACTTTTGCTCAGAACACAGCCTAGTCATTGGTGGAAGTTTATTTCTACACAAAACCGTACACAAAGCTACAAAGGCATCACCGAACCATGTTACGGAGAATCAAATAGACCACATATGTATTGGAAGAAAATCTAGAAGATTTTAGTTTATACATTGCAAAAGAAAGGAAGAGAAAGAAGGAGATACTCAACAACATCAAGAAAATCAAAACTTACAGCTTAAGAGACACACACACACAAGCTAACAAAGACGTCAAAGCAGGTATAAGAAGAGACAGAGAACCTGGCGAAACAGGCAGAAGAGGCTGCATCCAACAGGAACACGACGGAACTGTATAACACAACTGAAAAGTTAGTTGGAAAGTACAAACAGACCCACAAGCAAGTTAAGGACAAGAATGGTACCACACCCACAACAGCAGACGAGCAAATGAAAAGATGGGCAGAATATTTTTAAGAATTATTGAACAGGCCAGCTCCACTAAACGTTGCAGATATCCAACCAGCAGAAGAAATACTACAAGTGAACGGTGCTAAGCCAACAAAGGACGAAGTCGGGAAAGCTATCAAAACATTGAAAAATGGGAAATCAGCAGGGCCTGATGGAATACCGACAGGAGCACCGAAGGCAGACTTAAGCACATCAGCTAACATTCTCTATGTAATCATCGAGAAAAGCTGGGGTGAAGAGGAGATACCGGAGGAGTGGAAAGAAGGACATTCTCTATGTAATCATCGAGAAAAGCTGGGATGAAGAGGAGATACCGGAGGAGTGGAAAGAAGGACATTCTCTATGTAATCATCGAGAAAAGCTGGGATGAAGAGGAGATACCGGAGGAGTGGAAAGAAGGGCATTCTCTATGTAATCATCGAGAAACGCTGGGATGAAGAGGAGATACCGGAGGAGTGGAAAGAAGGACATTCTCTATGTAATCATCGAGAAAAGCTGGGGTGAAGAGGAGATACCGGAGGAGTGGAAAGAAGGACATTCTCTATGTAATCATCGAGAAAAGCTGGGATGAAGAGGAGATACCGGAGGAGTGGAAAGAAGGACATTCTCTATGTAATCATCGAGAAAAGCTGGGATGAAGAGGAGATACCGGAGGAGTGGAAAGAAGGGCATTCTCTATGTAATCATCGAGAAACGCTGGGATGAAGAGGAGATACCGGAGGAGTGGAAAGAAGGACATTCTCTATGTAATCATCGAGAAAAGCTGGGATGAAGAGGAGATACCGGAGGAGTGGAAAGAAGGGCATTCTCTATGTAATCATCGAGAAAAGCTGGGATGAAGAGGAGATACCGGAGGAGTGGAAAGAAGGGCATTCTCTATGTAATCATCGAGAAACGCTGGGATGAAGAGGAGATACCGGAGGAGTGGAAAGAAGGGCATTCTCTATGTAATCATCGAGAAAAGCTGGGGTGAAGAGGAGATACCGGAGGAGTGGAAAGAAGGACATTCTCTATGTAATCATCGAGAAACGCTGGGATGAAGAGGAGATACCGGAGGAGTGGAAAGAAGGACATTCTCTATGTAATCATCGAGAAAAGCTGGGATGAAGAGGAGATACCGGAGGAGTGGAAAGAAGGACATTCTCTATGTAATCATCGAGAAAAGCTGGGATGAAGAGGAGATACCGGAGGAGTGGAAAGAAGGACATTCTCTATGTAATCATCGAGAAAAGCTGGGATGAAGAGGAGATACCGGAGGAGTGGAAATAATGACATTTTGGTCAAACTTCCAAAGAAAGGAGATCTTAGGAAATGCAAAAGCTATAGAGGAATTATGCTTCTCTCAGTACTAGGGAAGGTGCTAAACAGAATAATTCTGAAGAGGTTGAAAATGGTACTCGACTCCAAACTAAAGCACCACCAGGCAGGCTTTCGTCACGAATGATCACGCAACTACCAGATAGCAACACTTCGCATTATAATAGAGCAGTCAATATAATGGAACTCTCCTGTTTACATTAATTTTATTGACTCCCTGTGATAGCTTATATATAAGCACAGCCTAAACTCAAATGTTAAGGCTGTGCTGAAGTATGGATCAGAAACATGGTGTACCGCAAAATCAATGCTACAGAAGATCCAAACTTTTTTAAATAAATGTCTAAGAAGAATTCTGAAGATATGGTGGCCAGAAACAATTAGCAATGAAGCAATCTGGGAAAGAATAAACCAGGAACCAACCGAACATCAAATTAGAAGGAGGCAGTGGAGCTGGATAGGCCATAATCTCAGGAAGCCAACACAACACAACACATCATGAGACAGGCCCTCACGTGGAACCCTCTGGGCAAAAGAAAAAAGGGAAGGCCAAGAAACACCGCAGAGAAGTAGAAGTAGACATTTCAAAACCAGAATATAAATGGAAAGAATTAGAAGCCAAAGCCCAAGCCCAAACCTTGTCCGGTGGAAAGGAGTCGTCGATGACCTATGCTTCGCCGGGGAGTGAAAAGGCTTAAGTCAAGTCAAAACCAACGGGCGATGCAATTATCAACCTTTATTTATACATATATTACCCTTTCTGTGTGCACATGTAAGTATAACATAAAACACACAAGTCACAGAATATAATCTATGAAAGTGTGTTGAAACAAGTCAGTGTCGCATATTTAAAGCCTATCATCCGATAAAAGGAATTAATAAATATATGAAGTGTAAATATGTAATGTGTGAATAGTTTAAGTAACCTCCGCGATCGATTTAAAAAGCAAAATACGTATTTTTGTTCAAATCATCGAAATATCGTTAAATCTGGTAAGGTTCAAAATACTAGCTATACAAAATGGTAAGCATTTTGCGGGTCAAGGCCGATCATGTTTGTGACTTCCATCGTTTCGCTGATCACATGACTAAGTTACGAAATTGCACATCCATCGCCCACAACAGCCAACAGTTGCGCTTTCATCTCAAAACTCATCCTTTTTGGGTGCGCGACGTTGTGGTTTTGGTAGCAGAGTAGAAACGTTACGGCAAAAATCGAGTAACGGCACAATAGCAGCAGCAACTACAACAACAACACTATTTATTATGTAATACCATATAATGACACTGGAGATATATATCACAAATATAAGTATGCATTATGGTACATTACTATACACATAAGATACTCAGAGTTCTTGCAAGTAGGCTACTTGTAACACATTTAGGTCAGACGAGCAAGAAATGCCAGTTCAGCAGTAGAACCAGTAGGCACAAAGAAGCATTAGCTAAGGAAGCGCGTAGATTGTATATGAGAAAGTACCGCTCACAGAGGAACATAAATGAAAGGAACAAGTCTAATGTGCGTATTAATACTAGCAGTGTGAATATGCTTTAAAAAAAAATATTAATGAAATATTGTTGAACTTTCCATAAGCCAATGGCGTCATTGTTCATTGGCCATCTGGAGCTCGTAGTTTCGGTTGCAAATCTTGTTAAATCTTGTTAAAGCTTACTAAAGACTTGAAACAATGCAACCGGAAGTACGTCACGTCGACGCCAGACGCGTCTTCCCGAACTGCGCATGTCCTCCGTTTGCAGTAACTCGTAATGAAACGTGCGTTGTCAGTGTACACCAGACGATGATAGCGAACATCTCGCAGATCACCAGACGATGATAGCGAACATCTCGCAGATCACCAGACGCCCAGTGGATACGAATGATGCAATGCCACATTACACGCACTACAATGTCCAGCAACGATCTTTCGAAGGGAACGTGATGACGAGGCAGAAGGTGTACGTTGTTCACAGTAGGTCTCCATGTATGTCTCTCATGCATAATTTATTCAACGTCATCAACTGTTACCCCAGATTCTGATGCAACGTGCGTTTGTTTTTGAGAGTTGAGATGGATGCCAACTGAATTACATGCTGTTTCAAACTGTACACAGAGCTGGTGTTTCGTTGATTGTGATAAGTCAGCGTTCAGCAAACTTGTTTAGTTATGGTCCATTTCCCCCAGCTAGGTCTGTGCGGGCCAACGTTGTTAAGTAAGGAACAAATATATAGGTAAATGTGCTCATATACAACGTTTTATGTTTGTCTGAAATACACCCGGACAATGAACAAATCATACTATCTAAAAGTCATATTCAGAAAGTCCCCCGTCAATCGTTCGTTGACGGCGATCTGCAGGCAGTCAGCGCACCGACACGAACAAGTTCTTCGATAACCGACTGAAGCCTGGAGCAAGAGGGGAGATCGCAAGTCGCAGAAGCTCATCCAATCGCTTGTCCGTCAACCGGCACCGAAGTGAGTTCTTGATATGATTCATCGAGGAGAATCCCGATTCGCATGAACACGTGCTACTGAAAAGTACCAGGAATTTTTGTGCGCAGCCTCGCGTAATGCTAGAAAACGGACCGGCACCATCGTCACCCAGAAAACGGACCGGCACCATCGTCACCCAGAAAACGGACCGGCACCATCGTCACCCAGAAAACGGACCGGCACCATCGTCACCCAGAAAACCACAGGGTCGTCTTTTACAGCGAGAAACTGTTCTTTCAAGCCCGGCATAATTCTGAAATCGATGAAATCCTCCTGCAACGCAGATTCATCGACTCCAAACGTCCGCGACAACTTGTGTCACACATCAGGCTGGGAGGTAAATGGACTGGCAAAAACGCAACAAACGTCATCGATAGGTGCGAAGTCGACGAATGTCTTGTTGAAGGCTGTCTGCAGACTGTCCAACACACCGACAAGCAAATGCTTGGCGTATTCCGTGCGCGCCGCAGACTTCTCTCATAAAGCGGAAATGCAGAATGTTGCCGCCCTCTGCGTGAACTTTGAAAAGAGAAAGCTTACCGTCAAACCCCTTTACTGCGTCGTACAGATTACACAGCAGCTTCTGCCGTCCCTGGAGCAACATGTTCAGCTTGTTCAGGTGTCCAAAAATATCTGCCAGGAAGCAGCGCCGAATTTGAAACTGAGTGTCCAGCTTAGCGACAGGACGACCGATTTCTTCAAGAAAGCTGTCGTTGTGCCTGTCAATGGAATAAGGCACAGGATGTCTTCCGAAACGCCGTTGTCGAAGTATCGCACGTATACCAGCAGTTGAGCAGTATCACTTCTGTCTGTGATCCCGTCAAGTGCAATCGACCAAGCAGGGCAGGCTCGCAGCTTACTCAACAGTTGCTTGAAGACGTCGCCACTCAGACCCTCCCAGCCACGAGCGGACGTGTCGGCTGAAAGCGGCAGGTTTCTAATCTGTTCGACAATTTTTTCTTTGTTAGGAAAATCCGCAAACATAACTTCGGCACCAGCCTGGAATGCCTTTTTGAACACTTCGGCATGAACAAACAGAATTTGGTGTTGTTCAAAGGAGTGACAGCTGCGATAGCTAGCTTTGTTGAGATGGCTCACACCTTGAGCAAAAACCGACACTCTCTTCGCCTCGCCCACGTATGCATCAAAGCGTTTCTTGAACTCCGTCAGCCGCTCATCCTTTCCTCGGATAAGCCCTATCAACATCCGTCTTATGTTTCGAGCCGTAGTGTCGTTTCACATTGTACCTCTTCATCGCAGCGACACTCTCTTGGCAAATAAAATATTGATCGTATTCACGATGGCGAAAAAAGGACTCATGCTCCCAGTTGTCATCGAAAAATCGTTTGCCAGAAGTATTAATTCGACGTTTCTTTTCAGCAGATACCATAGTTTTCGGGATCGCAACAAAACACGATGTGTAGTTATTGTAATACAACAATATAATCAACGTTTATGTTGCCACAGATCGGAGGTCGTGTGAGGTTATGTATAATTAGCTATTTTACTTGTGTCACCTAGCGATTTAATTTTTTTTAAGAGTCGTACTAGTGGCGCCGAATAGCGACCGATGGCTAATCTAGAGATCGGAAATTTATTTGTTTCCAACTGATTAACAGATCAACGAAATGTTATCAAGTTTGGTATCGTTGGTAAACTAGTTGTCCACTGATATTGTTTTAGAACCTAATTATGGTGAAGAACGAATAATTGTAGATACAGTCGAGGTTGTTGTTTTGTGTTGGGGACAGTATAGGGCCAGGTAGACACCTTTACTTGCAAACCATCGAATAATAGAGGTAGGTAAAGGAATGTTTAAAGTGGTTTTCTGTTATAAATCTGGAAGTATATGCATTTCTGATGTATACCATCGTAATGTGTGTATTGTAGAGATTCCTACGACATAAATTTTGTGTAGGATATCATGTGAATTGAATGGTTGATACTGGGGTGTTTTTAGTACAAACATTGCATAACTATTCACCAGTTAACTTGTAATTTGTATAGGGGTCTACGGGCTCTTGTATGCACCAACATGATTGGTTAATCAGTCGTGAGACGACGGCGGCGATTGGTGATAGTGGAAGTATAAAATAGTTACGGGCGTTGAAACAGCAGAGGAACTCGTGCCATGTGACAGTCAGGTTGCATATAACATCTAAGAACGTACATGGTTCCTCTCGGAATAACCCTACTCGCCCAACGGTTCGCGGACGTTGGAGGATGCGACGCACCGGCGGCGAAGAGTCGCTGAGCCATATACGCTAACTTCCGCCGCCGTCCACCCTCGCTAGCCGCTACCAACTTGCCGTTGACAGCCGCACTGCCAGCTGCCACGCAAGGCAGCACTCGCCATGCACGCCCAGAACACAAGACAGCACTCCCCAAGTACGCCGAACGCAAGACTGCACTCGCCGAACACGCCGAAAGCAAGTGAACACTCAGTGAACACGCGTAATGCAAGACTGCACTCGCCGAGCACGCCGAAACCAAGTGAACACTCAGTGAACACGCGTAATGCAAGACTGCACTCGCCGAACACGCCGAAAGCAAGTGAACACTCAGTGAACACGCGTAATGCAAGACTGCACTCGCCGAGCACGCCGAAAGCAAGTGAACACTCAGTGAACACGCGTAATGCAAGACTGCACGCCGAAAGCAAGTGAACACTCGCCGAGCCAGCCATAACGCAAAACTACACTCGCCAAACACATAAATCTTTCTTGATGTAGGACCGTAAATAATTTTTTATATATGACTGTAAATCATTCTTGATATATGACTGTAAATCATTCTTGACGTGGAATTGTAATATTACTAGTTTTTCTATTGTGTCTTATTAAACGGAAATTCCTTTACCCTTTGCCGTTGTCGTTGAATTATCGTAGTTGCACAAATACCCACACTGAGCCTAACGAGTACATATCCATTGGCTCGCCGCATATTATCCAGCCAAACGTAAATCTGTGACAGGGCTAGAAAGGTTGAAACAGCTACGCCGCTACGGTCTACGCCGCTAGGGTCTACGCCGCTACGGTCTACGCCGCTAGGGTCTACGCCGCTACGGTCTACGCCGCTACGGTCTACGCCGCTACGGTCTTCGGAGTCGAACCGTGTACAGTACTGACGATTTTAATGTAACATGAATGTTGGGTGCATTTTATTGATCTGCACAATCGACTGGTGGCACTCTGCAATTAAATGATTATTATCAATGTAAATGCTGGTATCACTGTTTGATAAGCAAAGTTATTCTAATTTCAGCAAACTAATGATTATATAATCCATGCATGCTCCTGGGTAATATACCGCTTCCATAGACAATTTATAAATCGAACAATGCGTGTCTTCGATACAAAATAAAAGTCAAGGCTAACTAATATAAAAATGAATAACGATGAACTATCTAATCAACGCAGTTGGACAGTTGAGCAGAATTACTTAAACGCGCACAACATAACTATCAGTATTCGTTTCCTACGATAATAACTGCCCCAGCATGAAAATTCTACAGTAGACATGAAATTAACAAATAAAAATTTATATTACCAATTTGTTTTTTCAATATTTCCTACTTTTGGAGAGGGTCTCGCGGGCCAACTGTAAACAAAATTTGACCCGCGGGCCAGGGTTTGCTGAATCTGTTACGGCCATTGCACGGCCATGCCTTCTGCTCTGTCGAGGTGCGATTATAAACCCAGTGCTGTGTTATCTTCACCAATGTATTTCCACACTCATTACTGATCAGGCTGTTTAATTTTTTTTCGTTTTTATTTGTGATTAAGTTAGACAATTAGAACACTGGGTCTGGCGTTGACATTGTCAATATATTGGTCAAGTGGTCATGTGTTGTAGAGCTGCTGTTTCCACTGCTGCTGTGCTGGCATCAAATCTTAGGAACTACAGCGACGCTGACTGAAACAGGTGACTAGTGGCTACAGAAAGCAATGGGACCTACTTCTTGGAAACTCTCATTGTTCGGTTGCTATTGTGTGTCAGGTGGTATAAAGCTGTTCAACACTGTATTCTCCCATCAAAATGTTGCACGCTTATTATTTTATTTTACAAGATTATTTATTTATTTATGCTTATCAACGGTGTGTTTATTCGCGTATATTCACGCACGCACGCACTCACACACGCACGCACGCACGCACGCACGCACGCACGCACGCACACTCACAACAATAACAAAACTTGACATATTAATCGCCGATGAGCGTTCGACGAAGAAGAAAAATCGCCATAAACAAAGACATTGTTTAAATGTGTCTTCCATTCATCCAATTGTCTACATAATAACAACGTATTATTCACCTCGTACGCGCTGCCGACTCCCCGAGCAGTCCATGCGCTCTGCTGCCCTGCATGTTGCAGTCGCCGATACCTGTCAGCCGTCTCCGTGCCTGAACGGCGCTCAGTGCATCAGAGACATCACGTCCTACCACTGCAGCTGTCCGGTGGGCTTTGTCGGTCGTAACTGCGAAAGTGCGTGTTCTTTGGTCAAAAACAACATGCTGCTGCTGCTGCTGCTGCTGCTGCTGCTGCTGCTGCTGCTGCTGCTGCTGCTGCTGCTGCTGCTGCTGCTGCTGCTGCTGCTGCTGCTGCTGCTGCTGCTGCTGCTGCTGCTGCTGCTGCTGCTGCTGCTGCTGCTGCTGCTGCTGCTGCTGCTGCTGCTGCTGCTGCTGCTGCTGCTGCTGCTGCTGCTGCTGCTGCTGCTGCTGCTGCTGCTGCTGCTGCTGCTGCTGCTGCTGCTGCTGCTGCTTCTGCGCGGATTGTATTTGTGTAACCCCCTGAAAAATATATCTCGAGATGATCTTTATGTGTTTGTTTTTAAAAACCTGGCAAAGTTAGCTGATGCAATTAACCGAAACTATTACACTGTATACTGTTCTCAAGTTCTTGAAGCCACGTTCTATATCTGCCTCGGACTACTGTTCCCCCTTGAATGAGCTATAGCATAACCACCACCAACACCACCAACACCACCAACACCACCAACACCACCAACACCACCAACACCACCAACACCACCAACACCACCAACACCACCACCACCAACACCACCAAAACCACCACCACCACCAACACCAACAACACCAACACCACCACCAACACCACCAACACCACCAACACCACCAACACCACCACCACCACCAACAAAACCACCAACACCAACACCACCACCACCAACACCACCAACACCACCACCAACACCAACACCACTACCAACACCACTACCAACACCACCAACACCACCAACACCACCAACACCACCAACACCACCAACACCACCAACATCACCACCACCAACACCACCAACATCATAACTGTCGTAACAGCAGCATCGGATTTCGTCGTTGTCACGCACGATACGTTTTTGTTGTCGTCGCGTCTTAGCAAAGGACCCGTGCTCGGCGGCGCCGTGTCTGCACGGGGCGACGTGCTCGGTGGACAGCGCCAACGCAACGTGTCTGTGCCCGGACGGCTTTATCGGCAAGCAGTGTGAGACAGCCAAGGGTAAGTATACATGGATCAAGGTTGTCATCCAAAAACTCCAGATGACAAGTGGACGCTGACGCCATTCGCTTATCAAGGGTCGCATTCTCACAGCTTGCATCAACTCAACCAATATACAGTGTGTTCCAATCAGTTCTCATCCTCTGGGATACTATTTTTTCAGACCCAATCATCACTTCATTAACTAACTCTACTTTTTCTAATGCTGCACAAATATTTATATGTTTATATCCTCATTATATTCAGTATTTTAAAACTGTTATTTGGTATGATCTTAATTTCCTGGTCTCCACTCCATGAGGCGTTTTTTTAACTACGGTCTCTCCTTGTCAGCTTAATTGCTCTTCTTCTGTGGTTTGTCTATCTTATCTATGTCCTAATTACGTGTGTCACATCGTTTATCACTGTTGAAGCGGCACTTGGGAAACACCACATAATGAATGACGTGACCGGGTTAATTTGGTAGAGAACATCGGCTCATAGCTGTTCGCAATAATTTTGTAATAGTATATTGATTAAAATAAATGTCATATGTGTTTTATTGAAACATATATACACCGTACACAACTAAAGGGCTACAATAATTCGCTTAACGTAGAATTTACACGAGCGATTAACTGTCCAATTGGTCGGCCGATATTACTTTGAAGCAGTGACCAATCAGCGCACAACAACAGGTGAACCCATCCTGATCTTTCATTAACGTTCAAATATGGATGGCGCGAATCAACATCTACATTGCTGTGTCTAGACACGTCGCTTGACTAACCACACACATGTGTCCTGCGGCAGTGTTGCCAGATCAGTTGGTTCACAATGCGCTCGTGTTAACCGGCCTTAAAATGTTACCGGGGTATGTGTTTCCCTGAATCATGTTGTGCTACCGTCCTCTCTCTTGCTTCAGATCAGTTGGTTCACAATGCGCTCGTGTTAACCGGCCTTAACATGTTACCGGGGTATGTGTTTCCCTGATTCATGTTGTGCTACCGTCCTCTCTCTTGCTTCAGATCAGTTGGTTCACAATGCGCTCGTGTTAACCGGCCTTAACATGTTACCGGGGTATGTGTTTCCCTGAATCATGTTGTGCTACCGTCCTCTCTCTTGCTTCAGATCAGTTGGTTCACAATGCGCTCGTGTTAACCGGCCTTAAAATGTTACCGGGGTATGTGTTTCCCTGAATCATGTTGTGCTACCGTCCTCTCTCTTGCTTCAGATCAGTTGGTTCACAATGCGCTCGTGTTAACCGGCCTTAAAATGTTACCGGGGTATGTGTTTCCCTGAATCATGTTGTGCTACCGTCCTCTCTCTTGCTTCAGATCAGTTGGTTCACAATGCGCTCGTGTTAACCGGCCTTAAAATGTTACCGGGGTATGTGTTTCCCTGAATCATGTTGTGCTACCGTCCTCTCTCTTGCTTCAGATCAGTTGGTTCACAATGCGCTCGTGTTAACCGGCCTTAAAATGTTACCGGGGTATGTGTTTCCCTGAATCATGTTGTGCTACCGTCCTCTCTCTTGCTTCAGATCAGTTGGTTCACAATGCGCTCGTGTTAACCGGCCTTAACATGTTACCGGGGTATGTGTTTCCCTGAATCATGTTGTGCTACCGTCCTCTCTCTTGCTTCAGATCAGTTGGTTCACAATGCGCTCGTGTTAACCGGCCTTAACATGTTACCGGGGTATGTGTTTCCCTGAATCATGTTGTGCTACCGTCCTCTCTCTTGCTTCAGATCAGTTGGTTCACAATGCGCTCGTGTTAACCGGCCTTAAAATGTTACCGGGGTATGTGTTTCCCTGAATCATGTTGTGCTACCGTCCTCTCTCTTGCTTCAGATCAGTTGGTTCACAATGCGCTCGTGTTAACCGGCCTTAACATGTTACCGGGGTATGTGTTTCCCTGAATCATGTTGTGCTACCTTCCTCTCTCTTGCTTCAGATCAGTTGGTTCACAATGCGCTCGTGTTAACCGGCCTTAACATGTTACCGGGGTATGTGTTTCCCTGAATCATGTTGTGCTACCGTCCTCTCTCTTGCTTCAGATCAGTTGGTTCACAATGCGCTCGTGTTAACCGGCCTTAACATGTTACCGGGGTATGTGTTTCCCTGAATCATGTTGTGCTACCTTCCTCTCTCTTGCTTCAGATCAGTTGGTTCACAATGCGCTCGTGTTAACCGGCCTTAACATGTTACCGGGGTATGTGTTTCCCTGAATCATGTTGTGCTACCGTCCTCTCTCTTGCTTCAGATCAGTTGGTTCACAATGCGCTCGTGTTAACCGGCCTTAAAATGTTACCGGGGTATGTGTTTCCCTGAATCATGTTGTGCTACCGTCCTCTCTCTTGCTTCAGATCAGTTGGTTCACAATGCGCTCGTGTTAACCGGCCTTAAAATGTTACCGGGGTATGTGTTTCCCTGAATCATGTTGTGCTACCTTCCTCTCTCTTGCTTCAGATCAGTTGGTTCACAATGCGCTCGTGTTAACCGGCCTTAACATGTTACCGGGGTATGTGTTTCCCTGAATCATGTTGTGCTACCTTCCTCTCTCTTGCTTCAGATCAGTTGGTTCACAATGCGCTCGTGTTAACCGGCCTTAACATGTTACCGGGGTATGTGTTTCCCTGAATCATGTTGTGCTACCGTCCTCTCTCTTGCTTCAGATCAGTTGGTTCACAATGCGCTCGTGTTAACCGGCCTTAAAATGTTACCGGGGTATGTGTTTCCCTGAATCATGTTGTGCTACCGTCCTCTCTCTTGCTTCAGATCAGTTGGTTCACAATGCGCTCGTGTTAACCGGCCTTAAAATGTTACCGGGGTATGTGTTTCCCTGAATCATGTTGTGCTACCGTCCTCTCTCTTGCTTCAGATCAGTTGGTTCACAATGCGCTCGTGTTAACCGGCCTTAACATGTTACCGGGGTATGTGTTTCCCTGAATCATGTTGTGCTACCTTCCTCTCTCTTGCTTCAGATCAGTTGGTTCACAATGCGCTCGTGTTAACCGGCCTTAACATGTTACCGGGGTATGTGTTTCCCTGAATCATGTTGTGCTACCGTCCTCTCTCTTGCTTCAGATCAGTTGGTTCACAATGCGCTCGTGTTAACCGGCCTTAAAATGTTACCGGGGTATGTGTTTCCCTGAATCATGTTGTGCTACCGTCCTCTCTCTTGCTTCAGATCAGTTGGTTCACAATGCGCTCGTGTTAACCGGCCTTAAAATGTTACCGGGGTATGTGTTTCCCTGAATCATGTTGTGCTACCGTCCTCTCTCTTGCTTCAGATCAGTTGGTTCACAATGCGCTCGTGTTAACCGGCCTTAACATGTTACCGGGGTATGTGTTTCCCTGAATCATGTTGTGCTACCTTCCTCTCTCTTGCTTCAGATCAGTTGGTTCACAATGCGCTCGTGTTAACCGGCCTTAACATGTTACCGGGGTATGTGTTTCCCTGAATCATGTTGTGCTACCGTCCTCTCTCTTGCTTCAGATCAGTTGGTTCACAATGCGCTCGTGTTAACCGGCCTTAAAATGTTACCGGGGTATGTGTTTCCCTGAATCATGTTGTGCTACCGTCCTCTCTCTTGCTTCAGATCAGTTGGTTCACAATGCGCTCGTGTTAACCGGCCTTAACATGTTACCGGGGTATGTGTTTCCCTGAATCATGTTGTGCTACCGTCCTCTCTCTTGCTTCAGATCAGTTGGTTCACAATGCGCTCGTGTTAACCGGCCTTAACATGTTACCGGGGTATGTGTTTCCCTGAATCATGTTGTGCTACCGTCCTCTCTCTTGCTTCAGATCAGTTGGTTCACAATGCGCTCGTGTTAACCGGCCTTAAAATGTTACCGGGGTATGTGTTTCCCTGAATCATGTTGTGCTACCGTCCTCTCTCTTGCTTCAGATCAGTTGGTTCACAATGCGCTCGTGTTAACCGGCCTTAACATGTTACCGGGGTATGTGTTTCCCTGAATCATGTTGTGCTACCGTCCTCTCTCTTGCTTCAGATCAGTTGGCTCACAATGCGCTCGTGTTAACCGGCCTTAAAATGTTACCGGGGTATGTGTTTCCCTGAATCATGTTGTGCTACCGTCCTCTCTCTTGCTTCAGATCAGTTGGCTCACAATGCGCTCGTGTTAACCGGCCTTAAAATGTTACCGGGGTATGTGTTTCCCTGAATCATGTTGTGCTACCGTCCTCTCTCTTGCTTCAGATCAGTTGGTTCACAATGCGCTCGTGTTAACCGGCCTTAACATGTTACCGGGGTATGTGTTTCCCTGAATCATGTTGTGCTACCTTCCTCTCTCTTGCTTCAGATCAGTTGGTTCACAATGCGCTCGTGTTAACCGGCCTTAACATGTTACCGGGGTATGTGTTTCCCTGAATCATGTTGTGCTACCGTCCTCTCTCTTGCTTCAGATCAGTTGGTTCACAATGCGCTCGTGTTAACCGGCCTTAAAATGTTACCGGGGTATGTGTTTCCCTGAATCATGTTGTGCTACCGTCCTCTCTCTTGCTTCAGATCAGTTGGTTCACAATGCGCTCGTGTTAACCGGCCTTAACATGTTACCGGGGTATGTGTTTCCCTGAATCATGTTGTGCTACCGTCCTCTCTCTTGCTTCAGATCAGTTGGTTCACAATGCGCTCGTGTTAACCGGCCTTAAAATGTTACCGGGGTATGTGTTTCCCTGAATCATGTTGTGCTACCGTCCTCTCTCTTGCTTCAGATCAGTTGGTTCACAATGCGCTCGTGTTAACCGGCCTTAACATGTTACCGGGGTATGTGTTTCCCTGAATCATGTTGTGCTACCGTCCTCTCTCTTGCTTCAGATCAGTTGGTTCACAATGCGCTCGTGTTAACCGGCCTTAAAATGTTACCGGGGTATGTGTTTCCCTGAATCATGTTGTGCTACCGTCCTCTCTCTTGCTTCAGATCAGTTGGTTCACAATGCGCTCGTGTTAACCGGCCTTAACATGTTACCGGGGTATGTGTTTCCCTGAATCATGTTGTCCTCCCTCTCTCTTGCTTCAGCGGAACCCTGCAGGAGGAAGCCGTGTCAGAACGGAGGCACATGTCAACCAGATTACCAATGTAAATGTCCTGACTTGTTCAAAGGCCCTCTCTGTGAAGGTATGCATGCTTTGTTGATCTATTGTTGGGGCACAAATCGTCGTGTAAACCGGCGTCCTCTTAGTATAGAGAGTATTCATGTCCACACCCTCTGCTACTCCTTCTAGACGCTTTGCATCTCGGGCGCCAAACGTCCACGGGTTCATCTACGACTCCACGTTGGGGTCATCAGTTTTATTTATTTCGAAATTCATACCACTATTAACCTTTCTACGAACAATCGTTTTACCCTGCGTAGTTATTATGTACAATTGTCCGCAACGCTTCGTGAACAATTACGCATAATTGTTCACAACGTCAACCGTATTTTTTACTTACGTAACACTGTAACATGGCGTCGCCAGACGTTACAATAACTGCCAGTATTACTTTGCAATTTCTAAGAAGCCATCAAGATATTGACTGGCAGCACCATGTACTAAGGCTTCGATGGATATTTCTGTGATAATGTTGTGTACCCTGAAATGTTACAGTCGCCTACGATCTACGAAGTTATCCAGACCGAGGATAAGTATTGTTACTAATGTATATAATGTAGATGTGTTGATCATATATGACACAAAACAGTAAAACAATGCTAAGTTAGTCGTATTGATCCGTCCGACCAACGCACGGGTGACCGGTCATTCTCAGTAGTTTCGTGTGTTGTACAGCGGTGAGAGGCGCCTTCAAACCGCAACTTCCAAGGACAGATTCAATCCTGGGTCTCGGCGTCGACGCAGGCAAAGTGCTCTTGATTGCTGTCGGATCTATGGTTGTCATAGCACTAGGCTTCCTTTTGTTCTTCTACGCCTGTTGTTACTGCTGCGAGTAGGTCATCTTATTGTCCTCTATGCTGTCTACATAACCCTGCTCTATACAACCTTGCTCATATGAGTGAACATGTATTTATTACGTAATGTTTAGGAAATTATGCGCATATATAGTATTATATACTTGCTAGCAACATATGTACTTGCTAGCAACATATGTACTTGCTAGCAACATATGTACTTGCTAGCAATATTAAACATATATTATTTGATATGTGCATGATTCTGAGACACTTATGGCTGCCAACCGCGCGCCGTGTGTGTATGTGTGCGTGCGTGCGTGCGTGCATGCGTGCGTGTGTAGTGTGTGTGTATGCGTGTGCGTGCGTGCGTGCGTGTGTAGTGTGTGTGTGTATGCGTGTGTGTATGCGTGCGTGCGTGCGTGCGTGCGTGCGTGCGTGCGTGTGTGTGTGTGTGTGTGTGTGTGTGTGTGTGTGTGTGTGTGTGTGTGTGTGTGTGTGTGTGTGTGTGTGTGTGTGTGTGTGTGTGTGTGTGTGTGTGTGTGTGTGTGTGTGTGTGTGTGTTGTAAGTCTAATGATCTGTCATTCCCGTACTTGCTGACGTAATGATTATTTGTCCGTGCCTACCAGAGAACGAATCAACGCCATCGATCCTGCCCTCCCAACAAGTGAGCGAAATCTTCCGAGTTTTGTGTCTGTTATGTAAACCAATATATCACCATTTAATTAAAATGTACAACCTTGCTGTGAACGCCTCTAAGTCCTAAGTCCTAAGTCCTAAAACAAAGATCATTGAACTGATCAAATGGCAAGAAAACACAATGATTGAAATATTCTGCAAACACATTGAACGGGTAAAGAGTGTTCAGAGTCTGGGAGCAGTATTTCGCGTCAACTGGCAATGGAACACCGGAAAGTTGGCAAAGGTTGACAATGACAGTGCAAACGCTGAGCAAAGTGCAGTTACATGATCAGAGTAGATGGACGCTCTACCCCTCGTCTATAACGGTCACTTTTCCGCAATCGACTTGTTCTACGGTTCACACTTTGTCTGCAATACAGTGCAGTGCAGTGCAGTGCATTGCAGTGCAGTGCAGTGCAGTGCAGTGCAGTGCAGTGCAGTGCAGTGCAGTGCAGTGCAGTGCAGTGCAGTGCAGTGCAGTGCATTGCATTGAATTGCAGTGCAGTGCAGTATAGTACAGTACAGTACAGAACTTCGAATATGCATTTCCCAGATGGATGGAATAAATCATTATTTCCATGGGTCTAAGAATACCCAAGTAATAGTGTTTTTCCACAATTATAGTAAGTAAGGTCTATGGACATATCTAGCAAACATTCAATGCGTCCTGGTTTTCACAGAAGTAAGCATTCACACAGTGGTGCAGAGTAAATGTTCATGTATTAAAATTAAAATGCATAATGTGCTGACACATTGATTTGACGTGCATAATAATAGTAATAATAATGATAATTAACTTCTATGGCGCCTATATCCTCAGGAACCTGAGCTCAGGGGCGCAACAAAACAGAATCAATAACCATAATCGTGAACAGGGACGCAAAAGTCATTATCAAAACGAGGGACAACCGAAGATTTATGGTGGAAATGCAATTTGGAATAAACATGTCTTGAGTTTTTTTCGGAAGATAGCTATAGTTTCAGATTATTTCAAAGCGAATGGGAGTTCATTCCATACCCTAGGCGCAGCGACAGAAAAAGCCCGTTTGCCCAAGTTAAGCTTAGTCTTAGGACCAATAAGCTACTTAGGGATATTTGAAAGATGCAGGAGGCTAGCCAAGTATGGTAGTTGTTGTGTAGATAGAACATGATATGTAAGAGTGGACAGTTTAAAATTCATTTGAGTACATGAAGCCAGTGTAACTGTTTAAGTAGTGGTAACTAACATGATGCTTCGCTTGTTCCAGCTATTCGCTCATTGTCCAAGTCCAGGGTGTTCAAGATATGTCGGAAGCCATTGAATGGTGAGTTCACGCTATCTCAGCAATTACACCGTCACGCTTCGACGACGATCAGTGCTGTATGGGCTGTGAGGAGATGATCAGTGCTGTATGGGCTGTGAGGAGATGATCAGTGCTGTATGGGCTGTGAGGAGATGATCAGTGCTGTATGGGCTGTGAGGAGATGATCACCCACTGTTGGTGGACGTTTTGGACATTCTCCCAAAACGCGAGTCAGTTTCCCAAAAGGTTCCATGAAACACACAACCGTCAAATTAGCTAACCCTTTTCAAGTAGTACTATCAATCTATTCTTCCAAAAATGCATTTTGGGAAATGCATAGTTTACAATACATTTATAAAACAATTGTCTAAAGTGTGACGTGTCGCTTACCTAAACCTAACTTACTTTATTTTTCCATTAACCTAACCAAACGTTCTTATTTGTATACACACAAATTGCTCTTAGTGGTTTTCCATGTATATGTGATTCCTACTGATTTATTGAAAATACAACTCTGACCATAGTACTCGAAGAAGAACCAAACTAAATATTTTTTCACTAACCAGAACATCGTAGAAACGACCAGAACCAACAATACAATCGCTTCTTTAAAGGTTCGTTATTAAAACCAGAATATGAATAAGATTACGCATTGTTTAATGTTAATTATTTATATTTCTAGTCGTTTCTTTACTGAATGAAACATTATCCACCGTAATACAGAATTTGTATCACACAACACTAAATGTTGTCTATTAAGAAACTGTTTCCGAGGTTTGCCGCTTTAAAGCATCTACTTTGGGGAAATGATATTTATAAACACATTATACAAGGTCGAATAGTTTACTCCATTGTCGCGAGGTGGCTCACGTTTTGGTAGAATGACCCATTTAGTTATAACAGCTTGGAAGAATTAAAAACAACGGTCGAATTAATAATGCTGGAGCAAGTAAGAGAACATGTAAATATATCTATTGTTATTATCACTTGGACCAAGTACTTATTATCACTTGGACCAAGTACTTATTATCACTTGGACCAAGTACTTATTATCACTTGGACCAAGTACTTATTATCACTTGGACCAAGTACTCATTATCACTTGGACCAAGTACTCATTATCACTTGGACCAAGTACTTATTATCACTTGGACCAAGTACTTATTATCACTTGGACCAAGTACTTATTATCACTTGGACCAAGTACTTATTATCACTTGGACCAAGTACTTATTATCACTTGGACCAAGTACTTATTATCACTTGGACCAAGTACTTATTATCACTTGGACCAAGTACTTATTATCACTTGGACCAAGTACTTATTATCACTTGGACCAAGTACTTATTATCACTTGGACCAAGTACTTATTATCACTTGGACCAAGTACTTATTATCACTTGGACCAAGTACTTGTTATCACTTGGACCAAGTACTTATTATCACTTGGACCAAGTACTTATTATCACTTGGACCAAGTACTTATTATCACTTGGACCAAGTACTTATTATCACTTGGACCAAGTACTTATTATCACTTGGACCAAGTACTTATTATCACTTGGACCAAGTACTTATTATCACTTGGACCAAGTACTTGTTATCACTTGGACCAAGTACTTATTATCACTTGGACCAAGTACTTATTATCACTTGGACCAAGTACTTATTATCACTTGGACCAAGTACTTCCAAGTACTTATTATCACTTGGACCAAGTACTTATTATCACTTGGACCAAGTACTTATCGTTTCTTTCTAAAAGCGTTGTATCTTTAAAAGATTTCATGATCCATTAACGGAAAAACATTTCATGAAAAACTGGTCCGCCACGAATTTATTTATTACTTATTTGCAATTGTTACGATCGATCATAGTACTCTAGTGCTGTCACTAAGTGGCCTTACCACTGCCACGTTGCGGACTCAGTGAATGCGAGACGGAAACTAATGTACAAACGACATCGTAAATTTGCGACTAAATGTTATCGCGTGTATTGTGAGCAGTTCTGATGTCAATGTATAAGTTCCAGTCAAACTTGATGGCGGAAGAACTCTCCTTATCGGCAGCCTTCTCTCTCCACTTGTCGTCCACTTCTCCCTATCGGCAGTCTTCTCCCTCCACTTGTCACCCACTTCTCCCTATCGACAGCCTTCTCCCTCCACTTGTCAACCACTTATCCCTATCGACAGCCTTCTCCCTCCACTTGTCATCCACTTCTCTCTTTCAGCAGCCTTCTCCCTCCATTTGTCTTTCACTTCTCCCTATCGGCAGCCTTCTCCCTCCACTTGTCATCCACTTCTCCCTATCGACAGCCTTCTCCCTCCACTTGTCATCCACTTCTCCCTATCGGCAGCCTTCTCCCTCCACTTGTCATCCACTTCTCCCTATCGGCAGCCTTCTCCCTCCACTTGTCATCCACTTCTCCCTATCGGCAGCCTTCTCCATCCACTTGTCATCCACTTCTCCCTATTGGCAGCCTTCTCCTTCCACTTGTCATCCACTTCTCCCTATCGGCAGACTTCTCCCTCCACTTGTCATCTACTTCTCCCTATTGGCAGCCTTCTCCCTCCACTTGTCATCCACTTCTCCCTACTGGCAGCTTTCTTCCTCCACTTGTCATCCACTTCTCCCTATTGGCAGCCTTCTTCCTCCACTTGTCATCTACTTCTCCCTATTGGCAGCCTTCTCCCTCCACTTGTCATCCACTTCTCCCTACTGGCAGCTTTCTTCCTCCACTTGTCATCCACTTCTCCCTATTGGCAGCCTTCTTCCTCCACTTGTCTTCCTCCTCCTTTCTTACATCTCTCTTAACGCAGTCTTCCAATCTTCCACTTTTCCTGGGAATCCAAAAATCAAAACGGGACGGGAAAGAATGATTAATTCTGGAGAATGTCCTGAAACTCTCAATGCCCCTAAGGCTCGTCATTGTCGCCGCGCTCATTAATACGGTAAACTCATTATTATTATGGTTTACATGAGCAATGTGTGCCCCAATTGTTCTGGCGATACCGTGCCGCAAGACAACGTGCATTAAATTGTGCACAAGGGTTTAGACACTGCGAATAGATCTTGTTTCGTGCCACTGCCGATTTGAGCTTTGATGAAAGATCACGACGGGTGGACCTGTTGTCGGTCACTGATCGGCCACTGCTTCAAAATCGCCGCCGACTGTCGGCAAAATTGGGACCAACTCCAATTCGACCGACAAGATCTTTGCCACAAGTTGAGCTGGTTATAATCGCGAGGGTGTTTAAACGATCGATGCGCTGCGACATCACGCGACACCTTGTCGACCGACCAGTTGGACAGTTAATCGCTCGTGTAAACCGGCTTTTAGATAGCATCCTCGACTTCAGCGTGCGCGATGTCCTATCATCACTGTTCTGCATGCAAAGGCTAAATGCAATATCTACAAAAATGTCAACATGACATAATTGGCTTTGTATTTTTTTCCTCTGCAACATGTTGCAGTTACTGCATATTTCAAACTGCTCTAGGACTTTGTTAAAAGAATAAAGCAGATATGACACAAGTAGATGGTTTAATAATTGGATTTTTTTATCAATTCTGCAGTTACTGCCTTTTGAATTTCCACTGCAGATCTGCCATTAGTACTTACAAAACACTACCACATTTAACTTTTGTTTTCCACACATTTCAAGAGGAGAGCGTCTATTCAAAACCGCTGCTCGAGGACGAGCAACAACACTACGATGCCACGGACATGTCG
>OY759263.1:62783188-62785688 GCA_963662155.1 Lamellibrachia columna
ATTATCGCTCGATAACGATTCATCTATCAATTGAACACCGTCCAAACACTACTTGGGTCACTGGTTCCCAGACAGCCCATCCTTTCCTGCCGCTCAACCGACCACGCCCTCACACGACGTTCCAGCTCGCCGTCCGCTGCATATATGTCTCTCGTCTATTCAGCCCAAGCTATCTGCCAGTCGTTATATCCCAAGCTATCTGCCAGTCGTTATATCCCAAGCTGGTTCTGTATGACACAATTTAACCCAATCACCACGCTGACAAAAAATAATTATCAATATTCAATCCGCGATGTAAGTATACATTGTCCTGAGATAAAAACTAAATAACTCCAGATTAGTATTGATGTATAAGAAAGTCAACAACATTGTATGTACGAATCTAAGTTAATACTTCTCCCCAGTGGCTAGCAGTTCCAGACATACACACCTTTTAGCAATTTTCAACCCTGTGCTAAAACTGATTCATTCAGGATGGCATTCATTCCATGAATGGATATCCTACACGTAAACTGGAATCATCTTCCCACAGAGGTGGTGCAGGCCCCCACATTGGAGGTGTGTCTAATGGCGGGTCTCCCGGTACTAGTGTGAAATACACGTTTTTTTCCCCGCTGTGCACCAACACCCTACGTAATTGTCCTCAACTATTTGAGGTTCCGTGTAGTATTTGTAAGAAAAGAAAAAAGTTCAAGTTCAAGTTTGGAAGAAAAGAAAAAAGGAACCACGCCTCGTCATAGAGCAGTGTCCATGACAACATTGTGCAGCAATGACGTCGGGCGGATATGACGTCATCGTCTGCAGCATTATGGGATAAAACCGAATGACGAAATGGAGGTACCGCACCGTAAAACGGAAGGAGTGAATCGCCTAAACTTCAAGTCTGTTTCAGAGACGATGCGGACAGTATTGTTGTATGGTAGGCGCCGTTTGATGTCCACAAGCACTAATACCGTAGTTGGTCGAGACTCGTTTAATTTGAGAAAATTTACTTTTAGGGGAATTTATCTCATATGGTATTCATTTGTGATATCGCCCACGTGTAGGATATCCATTGGGCCTTGACTCAGAGTTATGAGAAATATAATAATCATATTCCGGACATATGTCATATACCTTTCGCCTAGTCTTGGCACTCTTTCAACCACCCAAGTTCCACATTTTTTTTATCAGTAGTATTTGCTATCATATATGAAATTTGTACGGCCCAGTAGCGGCGTACTAGAAAGTTATGTTTTGTATGTTTAGAAAGGTAAACACGTGGGGAAATGGTAGTAAGTATTACATTTTCATATACTTCATTTCCTTCAGATTTTTGGTAGGTTCAATATGTGTTCATGTTGTAATATATTTTCATTTGGAAATAAAAAATGATTAGATTGCTTCGATTTAATTATTTTCTTTGTTAAAGGAGGCTGCTTATCTCATTTTTGTTGCACGATACTCCGGATCAGATTATTAAAATGTTGCACTCACGTTTCTTAATGGCATCCCCCTGATATTCTCCAGAGATTACGCTATGTGCATTGTATACTCACATCATTTTCAGAATTCATCCTGTTATCCGCCTATGCTCTCGCCCCAGTGCAAGCAACAGGTAAGTATCGTAAAAGAACACCCATTTTGAAGACAGGAAACCTAAATTAAACTCGATGATATGCAGTGATAAGTACATTTTCGTCAAGTAAACTTGGTTTTACTTATTAGCAAGATTTGCTATATGATGTGTAAGTGTTCAAAGTATTATGGATATGAAACATCGTATTAAAATATATGTATATATTTGCTGTCAGCATATCGAAGCAAGCTAACCAAGACAAATCTTAGAATAGACCATCAGTTACTGGTGCAGTTACTGGGTCAAAGTTAAATTATAAACGCGTTAAGCTGTATCCACCACGGGTGATAATAATATCACCACAGGTTCAAAATGATGAGCTGAACTCGTTAAGCGTACTCCTGTAAAGGCAGGTTTACACGAGCGACTAATTACACGGACTAACCCGTGGCGCCTCTGCTGCTAACACTAACATGAAGATGATATTTGTTCGACGGAAGTACAACACGGAATTCGCGCGAATGTTTTACCGTGCGATGAAACAATCACGTATCTATGCCAACGAATGCTCAATCGCGTTCGAATATATTCAAACTTCGGATCAGTCGTTTCGTGTTCCGATGGTAGCATTGTGATTTCCGTTTAACATCAGTAAGCGTTAGTGTTGGTGCACTGTGTGCTTTGATGAAACTAATTCTTTCTGACTCCTTAATTTGGATTACAAGTTGTACTTCCGTCGACAATCGATCAAAATCAAAACCATGACATTTCGAGTAGCGACTATTGGCCGTTGGACAAAGTGTCGCGGCATCGTGGTGGAAATATGTCGCGAGACCGATTAGCGAGAAAAAGTTTTGACTACGACTTCTGTCATAGGAATTGGGGCTGGTCCAAATTTTCCAGAAAGAATAAGGTGATTCTGAAACAGTGGCCAATAGACAG
>OY759263.1:62790688-62926024 GCA_963662155.1 Lamellibrachia columna
GAGTGGTGACAGTGGGTACCAACGAGACCACGCCTCTGCATCTAGACTCCGTTCTCGGCGAATTCACGAAGCCGAACGAAAGTCAGATAAGCGCAACTAACTCTAGACCAGGACACTGCTTTCTTTCTCGTCTTGACATTTGTCTGTGAGTGCGTGAGTGTGTGTATATGCGTATGTGTGAGTGAGTGCGTGCGTGTATATGTGTATGGGTCTCCCTAAAATATACTATATCTCTCCCGGTGAATGCGATGGTGCACACCGGGGAGATGACTGCCAAGTTGCAATGGTGTTGTGTCGAATGAAACCAGGAGAGCTTACGTCGTTTTACTGTTGCCAACATGGGCTCTTATTTTCCATCAAGGGAGTCCATTTGTTGACTCACATATTCGTTTGTGTTGTGTTCACTGTACGAAATATGAGGAGTTTCCTGAAGCATTTCGTGTCAAATGCTTGTGCACGTCTCTCTTTCTCTGCTGTCAGATTCCTGGATAAAGTGAGTGCTCTGTGAGCTTGAGCTTGGTTTTGAAGTTGATGTCTCTACTCTGCTGATAAGTCTTGCCATAGCAGACATAGCCACTGCGATCCTTATTTTTATTTCCTTTATTGAGGTGCCAGCTTTGCATATGGTGGATCCAAGGTTTTTGAAAGCGTCTACTTCCTCAATGTTCTGACCGTTCATCATAATGTTAATGTGGGTGTTCTGGTTGGTACTTTTGACAAGTACTTTGTTTTTCTCTTAACAGACTTCCAACCTGTAACCTCTTGCCTTTTCTCCTAGTCTGGTAGTGAGGTCTTGAAGTTCATTCTCGCTGCGTCCCATGAGGTTAATATAGTCTGCGAAACGAAGATTAAAAATTGGCCTTCCACCAATAAATATGGTGGTGTTGAAGTCTTGGAGGGTTTCCTGCATGATGTTCTCGAGGATCATGTTAAAGAGAACAGGCGAGAGTGGGCACCCCTGACGAACTCCTACATGTGTCTTGAAACGTTAGCCAAATTGGTTGTTTAGAAGTACAGCACTGTTTGAGTTGGCGCACGGTGCCTGTATGACTTGTACCAGATCTTCGTCGAAGTTGTAGTCTTTCGTGATTTGCCATAAGCGTTCGTGAAAGATACGGTCAAACGTCTTCTTAGAATCAATGAAATTGTGGATCAGGTCTTTTTGGTGAAGCATATTTTTTCTATGTTCAATCTTAATTTGAAGATCAGGCTTCACCCTGCTTGTTCTTCAGCCAGTATTTCTTCTGCCTTTCCTCTGAGTCTGCTCAAGACGACTCGTAGCATGATCTTGCTTGGGTGACTAATGAGGCTAATGGTTCTGTAATTGTTGCATAGGCAGTTTTACACGAGCGAGTAATTGGTCACCCAAAATGGTCGCCCACAGTGTCCCGCGGTATCGTGGTTCAAGAATCGGTCGTATAAACACCATCGCGAAACAAATTAGAGAGGCCAGTGTGTGTGTGTGTGTGTGTGTGTGCGTGTGCGTGTGCGTGTGCGTGTGCGTGTGCGTGTGCGTGTGCGTGTGCGTGTGCGTGTGCGTGTGCGTGTGCGTGTGCGTGCGCGTGCGCGTGCGCATGTGTGTGTGTGCGTGCGTATGTGTGTGCGTATGTGTGTGTGTGTTGCATTTATTAAAATTAAATGAAAATAAATAAAATTATATGCAATAAAATATAAATAAATAATATTTAACTATAAATGTCTTACTCTTATATGGACACGACATTTTTGCAATTATAAAAAACTAAAAATAGCCATTTCAATAATCAATATTTGGATCAATAAATGAAAAATTCCTTTGCCGAATGTTCCTTAGATGAGTATCATTTGTCAGTGCAGTTGTTATACTCTACTGCCAGGTCAGAAGTTGTTTGAAGTAAAGTAAATTTGGGAATAGAAAACAATAAACAATGACATTTATATGAAATATGTTATTTATCAACAGCAGTTTCGAACGAACCCCGTTTCGTACGAGAAGTACCAAACAACAGTTTCGAACGAACCCCGTTTCGTACGAGAAGTACCAAACAACAGTTTCGAACGAACCCCGTTTCGTACGAGAAGTACCAAACAACAGTTTCGAACGAACCCCGTTTCGTACGAGAAGTACCAAACAACAGTTTCGAACGAACCCCGTTTCGTACGAGAAGTACCAAACAACAGTTTCGAACGAACCCCGTTTCGTACGAGAAGTACCAAACAACAGTTTCGAACGAACCCCGTTTCGTACGAGAAGTACCAAACAAATCTTTCTAGCCTGAAGCACACTTGTTATTAAGTGTACTTTTATTGATCAAAATGGGGTTCAGTAGATACTGAATATTGGCAAAAAATGCTTGCATTTATAAAAAAAAGTAAAACTAGCCATTTTCAATAATCATTATTTTGATCAATAAATGAAAAATTCATTTGCCGAGAGTTCTTCAGATTCATGCGTGCGTGGGTGTGTGCGTGGGTGCGTGCGTGCGAGTGTGTGTCTGAGTGCGAGTGTGTGCGTGTATGTGTGTATGGTTCTCTCTAAAATATATCGTGTATCTCCCGGTGAATAATAATATAAGTATGTAAAATACCAATAACGCTGATGTTATCAGACCGTATTTCTACAAGGACATATACTACTCACGAACATACGGACGCGTGCGCCTCGAACCCGTGCCAACATCAATCCACTTGCAAACTGATGCGAACAGGCTATCGCTGTATCTGCGGGGATGCGTACCAGGGAGATGACTGCCAAGGTACAATAACCTACCCGAGCTGTCTGTTCTTAGGAATAGTTTTTTTTACAGAATGGAGACATGAATCACGGTTTCTTCTAACTGAACCTACTGATCTATTTACACAACGTGTCGGCTGCAGTCGTTGAGTAAGTAAATCAATAGATGGTTATCAAATTCGAAAGAAAATCGTGATTCATATATTATCTGCCAATGTGATGAATACACTGTCTGTACACCACGGAATTGCAACATGTCAAATATTGGTGATACCTTTTTGTTACAAAAAAAGTTACAAAATCACAAAGCAACAAACGCATGCTTGCCAGCAATTGGTTGCATAGATAAAACACGTGATAAACGATGCTTAGTGTTCCGATGCTGTCGTGTCTCCATTCAACGTAACATTTCCATTCACCAGATGTCAACACTTGCTTATCGAACCCGTGCGTTAACGGAGGGACTTGCAGCGTCTTCGCTAGCTCGAAGTATATATGTAGTTGTCCACCTGGATACCAGGGAACTCATTGCAAAGGTAAGTTGTAGGTTCAGTTTGGGAAAACAGTGAGTTCTTCTTTCTGTTTAGAAATACTACTTTTGAATGTAGTGTCTGCGATAATTATAAAGTGTAATTAGCGTTGCAGCCATAATGGCTGAACCATTCGCTTTGCAGACATGGTGGCTGAACCATTCGCTTTGCAGCCATAGTGGCTGAACCATTTGCTTTGCAGACATGGTGGCTGAACCATTCGCTTTGCAGACATGGTGGCTGAACCATTCGCTTTGCAGACATGGTGGCTGAACCATTCGCTTTGCAGCCATAGTGGCTGAACCATTCGCTTTGCAGACATGGTGGCTGAACCATTCGCTTTGCAGCCATAGTGGCTGAACCATTCGCTTTGCAGACATGGTGGCTGAACCATTCGCTTTGCAAACATCGTAGTTGAACCATTCGCTTTGCAGCCATAGTGGCTGAACCATTCGCTTTGCAGACATGGTGGCTGAACCATTCGCTTTGCAAACATCGTGGTTGAACCATTCGCTTTGCAGCCATAGTGGCTGAACCATTCGCTTTGCAGACATGGTGGCTGAACCATTCGCTTTGTAGACATGGTGGTTGAACCATTCGCTTTGCAGACATGGTGGCTGAACCATTAACGTTGCAGCCATAGTGACTGAACCATTCGCTTTGCAGACATGGTGGCTGAACCATTCGCGTTGCAGCCATAGTGGCTGAACCATTCGCTTTGCAGACATAGTGGCTGAAATGTAATATAGAAATATAATATTCTGCTTAAACATTATTACGAGTATTTTTGCTTAACAAATCAAACGGACTATTTTAGTAGTCTCTTTCTTTCAAGAAGGATTAGTTTTACTGAATGGAATTTTCTTCAAAGAAGGAATAGTTTTACTGAATGGAATTTTCTTCAAAGAAGGAATAGTTTTACTGAATGGTGATACTGTGTAGTCCACGACATTGCAGCATGTCAAATATTGGTGATAACGTTTGGTTGGTGATTTGTTTAGAATCCCAAACTAGCAAATGTATGCAAAGAACAAATTTGTTTCATAGTCAAAAACACATTAACAAGATTTAACAAAAACAAGATTTTTAAAAAGTCCACCCAAGGCAAAAGGCCCAGATGTAAGTGGACAAGGAATGCATTGGCTTATTGAGAATCCTTCAATTTGTCATCTATGTGTAACCTGCCATTCTGAGATATTTGTCAATTTTGTTTTTAAACATAGTCACGCTGTTAGCATGTTTACAATATGCAGATAATATGTTCCGTTCATTTATTGCCTCGTGTGAACACGATTACTTTCTGATAGCCAATCTACACTGATCCGTCACTAATGTCTCTTCCTGTCCTCAAGATCTTTCTTTTGTGAGACAAATACTATATATATAGTATTTGTCTCACTATATATATATATATATATATATATATATATATATATATATATATATATATATATATATATATATATATATATATATATATATATATATATATATATATATATATATATATATATATATATATATATATATATATATATATATATATATATATATATATACATACTATGCTTAGGAAAGGATCCAGTATTGATCAAAGATGGCGCGCTACACACCTGCTCTGTGCTTAACAGCAACTGAAACCAACTAATTTACTACATATAAGCAGTAAATGTGAATGGGCTGTTGTCTCAAACTAAATGTCTAAGATATTTGTCTTGCAAAATTCGTAGTGAACGTGACATGACAACGTTTAGGCATTAAACTGGGAGGCCTTAACTGCGAATTTTGCATGGAATTGGTTTATTTTTATATTATAAAATCAGCATATTTAATTAATTATCCACTGATTCACTTTTTAAGTATACTGTACACACTGCATTGTCAAATTTCACCTATATAAATACCTCTTGACCAAGAAATTTGTCGTTTGTGGATCCAAATATTGATTAATGAAAATAGCTATTTTTAGACTTTTGAACATAAATGAAACCCCATTTTGATGAACAAAAGTACACATGAGTATCATTGTTTATTGTTTTTTACCCCAAATTTATTTTACTTCAAACAATTTCTGACCTGGCAGTAGTGTATATGTAACAACTGCTTTGTCAAAAGACACTCATCTGAGGAACTCTCGGCAAAGGAATTTTTCATTTATTGGTCCAATATTGATTACTGAAAATGGCTATTTTTAGTTTTTTAATAAATGCAAAAATATCCTTGCAAAATATTCTGTATCCACTGAACCCCATCTCATAAATATTAAATACATACCAATGTAAGACATTCATAGTTAAATGTTATTTATTTATATTTTATTGCATATACATAAATACGACTTGTTAACTTGATCCATTTCATTTTAATAAATGCAACACACACGCACGCGCGCACGTAAATACAAGTAAAATATACACGAGTCATAAATATACACACCTGACACGCATTAAAAATACCCGTAAAATGTAAGAATAAACCATACAAAATATACGGCCTACGCCTGTGTCGTGCAAAGTACACGTTAACATTGTTTTTAAATATAAATAAATAAATATACGTACATGCATTAAAATATACGTACATGCATTAAAACACATACACCGTCATTACCGGTGCCACCTCGCTGCACGAACGAGTAACATGCATCCGCCATCTCCGGCTTCAGATCACGTCTTCCTTGCTACGCTCCCCCGACCCGAAGACAACATCAACACTAACATTGGTAATTATTATTATTACAATCATAATTACAGTGCCAACAGCAACAATAACTATAACAATAAGAATAACTATAACATACATTCATCGTGATTTATAATTTAGCCGTCATATTTACTTTTATAAAAATAAATCTTATTTACGACATCTAACCAATGATTTACGGTGTAGGACTTACTACATATTGTGTTCTCGTATTACTTTACAGGGACAGCTTTAATTATGAATGTAGTCAACTATTTAAAGGCAATTTACGGCACAGAGTTGAGACCGTAGATTGCGAGGACGGGACGTAGATTCGTTTCGTGTATAAACAATCTCATATACTGGTGGGGAGCGTGGGTGGGACCGTAGAATTCAAGCGTGGGACCGTAGAATTCAAGCGAGGGACCGTAGAATTCAAGCGTGGGACCGTAGAATTCAAGCGTGGGACCGTAGAATTCAAGCGTGGGACCGTAGAATTCAAGCGTGGGACCGTAGAATTCAAGCGTGGGACCGTAGAATTCAAGCGAGGGACCGACAGCGAAAGCTTAAGCACTCGCTGATTGTGATGATGGTGGTTGCTATGGTAAATATGCTATACAGAATGCACGACACTGACGCAACATTACCAATAACAAAAATATTATAAACAATAATACAGCGGTTCTGATAATACATTGTATGTTGTTCTTGTTCATAATATGATTATTGCTCGCATTACTAAAAGACGTGTAACTGGTGAATTGGTTCACTGACTATGTTCATGTAGTTCTGGAATCAAGTAGTCCCGCACAACAAGGGGGCGTGACTGTGCCAGCGGCCCACCCATGCGCTTCGCACCCGTGCCACATTGGGGGGACGTGTCAGCGAGACACCGATCTCACCTACATCTGCATTTGTGACAAACACTTCTCAGGCACACATTGTGAAGGTAAGTCATTGTTTGTTTGTTCCCTGGTTTCCTCATCCAACCTTACGTCGAGGAGGAACCGTCGTGTAAGTTTAACGTAGTGTCAATTTTATGTAAATGCTAGCAGCGTGAATATTTTCTAAGAAAAGATTGACAGATATCTCAGAAAGGCACATTACAGATAAGCCTTTTTCACTTGGCATTTTTTTTGCTTAGCTTTGGATGGTAATTTTGCTAAAATCGTGTTAAATCTTATTGGCAGAACCCGATGCGTGCTTCCTGAAGCCGTGCAAACATGGCGGACGTTGCACGACACGCAGCAATGGAAACTATGCGTGCGCATGCGCAACCAGATATATCGGGTGGCAGTGTGAAGGTAAACGATGTCGCCATTAGTTACTCCAAACAAATGTTATACAGGAACAAGAAAGTTTAATTGACACATAAAATTTTTGTTTTGGTACAAAGTCATCAACTGTTTTATTATTATCTTTTTTGTTGTTAAATTGACAAGCCTTAATGTGACAAGCATCTACCAGAAGAGGTGACAGTGCATCACCTACGTATCATTGTAAATTTACTTTTATACAGTGATATAGAAAACACAGGGCGGATCCACTTTCAGCATATTACATCTACACATAATGCCCATATAACGAAAACAAACATATAACAAAAACAAATATATAACGAAAACAAACATATAACAAAAACAAACATACAACAAAAACAAACATATAACAAAAACAAACATATAACAAAAACAAACATACAACAAAAACAAACATATAACAAAAAGGTAAACATGTTACATTGTAATTGATGTTTTTCGTTTTAAAGACGTCGATCCCTGCTTGTCCGACCCATGTGAGAATGGGGAACAATGCACCATCCACGCTGGCGGATTCTATACCTGCTCTTGTCTTTCTGGGTACAGCGGCAGCCATTGCCAAAGTGAGTCGTTCGTTTTAGCTTCAGATGAATTTGTTAGTAGTTCACCGCTGATGTTGCAGGTCGACTTATTTGTTCAGCGAAGATGTTCATCTAATCAATAAAACAATATTTAGATATCATATTCAATTCCATCATTACCTATTTACGTCTTATAAACACAATTGTTTTGAAAAGAGTTGGAGTTGAACGTGACACGAGATGGAGAAGACAACATGATGCTCAATACAACTGAAGATCCAGCTGGATTTCTGAGTGCTCATACACTGCATCCCAATGGACACAATGGACACAATGGGTGCAGCGGATGCAACGGATGCAATGGATGGAATGGATGCAATGGACGCAATGGACACAATGGACGCAATGGATGCAATTGACGCAATGGACGCAATGGACACAATCGAAGCAATGGACGCAAAGGACGCAATGGATGTAAATGCTACTATCACCTAGAAAGGACAATGACGTAGTGTATGTTTGGTCGACAATCTGATAATACATTATCGTTTAGATATTTATTGATGAAAAACAATTTAATGTAACATGTATGGCTAAAGTTTTTCTTTATTGCACACTTGTATCTTTATTGCACACTTGTATCTTTATTGCACACTTGTATCTTTATTGCACACTTGTATCTTTATTGCACACTTGTATCTTTAAAAAACAATGTATTTTGCCATGTGATATAACAAGGAACATCTGATAAGTCCGTGATAGTTTTTTTTGTAGCTGAGGAATTTATTATTTCAGTGCCACCAGAGGGCACAACTACGACGATACCCCACCCTTGCTCTTTACACCCGTGTCACAATGGAGGGACCTGCCAGCCAGTGACAGACGCCACCTACGTTTGTCTATGTGACAAGTCCTTCATAGGCCAGCACTGTGAAGGTAAACAGTTGTGTTTTACGTCATTTATCACGTGCCTACTGGCACTGCGTTGTTTGTAGTCATTAAAATAATCTTTGTTACACCATCAGACATAATGAGATAACGTGGTCTGCGTCTATATAAGTCTAGGCTAGAAGAATATATGATTGCATAAATGATCGCAACCAAAATTCCACACGTACATATTCACGGACTACACCAAAGGAGCGAAACAATATAATAATTAAAGCTCGATAAGTTTGCTGTGAACGAATACCTTCCGTGCGCTACGGCAATATTTTAGCATTGTAATATTGTGGATATAATAATGAAGATACAGCTGAACAAAAATAACAAGTACATTAGAGAGTAATTTATATTGTTCTTCAATAAGAGGGTGACTCCTGTTCGTCGTTCACTTGCATGAATGAATGAATGAATGAATGAATGAAATGAAATTTATTAGACCAATAATTACAAGTACATATTATAATTTAGTATATACAATAGGTCAGGAGATTCCCGTTAAGGCATTTAAATGCCGCTACCACGAGAGCCACCTTGAATAATAATTGCAGTATAATAATAGTAATAATACATTTACGGAGTAATTTAGCTAATAATACATGAATATGCCATAGTACAGATTACAATCAAAAGTTCATACAGTGGCTGACTTATACATGTGCACATATACACATATAATAAGCAAAACATAATAATAAAAAAACCAAAAAAAAACAACAACAACAAAACAATCCAAAAAAAATAATAAATAAAAAAAAGAAAAAGAAAGAAAGAGGGAATGTGTGGCTCATAATGCCGGGCGTCTACGCGTGCTCTTGTCCTCTTCAATACAGTGGAAGTCAATGCCAAAGTAAGCTTACAATGCCGATGTATGTTCTTGGTCCACGTGATGGGTGAGCGACACTTGCGAAACCGGCCAAAGCTTTACAGTTGATCAGTTTGTAAAGTTTTGGCCGGTCTTGCAAACCCCTTTAGTGTTTCAGCGTATTGGCCCATATTTATCTAGCAAATAGAGATCGAGTTGAGCAAGTTGATGGACTACATTTCATTGATGATATCAATATCACTACATTCTCGTGGTTTAGTTTTAGTCGCCAAATTGACCAATATGCTTATAAATCTTTGGTCCGGCAGCCATTAATTTGAAGAAAAAAGTGGCAAATTAATGCAATATTTGTTGCTATAGTAGTTTATGTTGATGTTAAATTAGTTGTCAATAATCTGCGATAACCATCATTATTATTGTTATTAATATGGCAATATTTGTTGTTATAGTTGTTATCCAGTCCTAATCGACACATGTAAGTGAAACTAAGCAGCAGGCCTACTAAGAGGTGTGTATTTGAGACTTGTTGACTCGACGGGCTGATTCGAGTCGGGCTCGAGGCGCACATTTTCATGACTTGGAATTCAAACAGATGAATCGTGACTTGACTTGGACTTTGAGGTCATTGACTTAAGACTTGACTTAAGACTTGACTTGCCATTTTGTGACTTGCCAACATATATGGTGGCTCGAGACGTACGTAAAGCGAGACCACGTTGTTGTTGTTGTTGTTGTTGTTGCTGTTGTTGTTGTTGTGACGAGCCGCATCGAATGCAACCATTATTGAGTATTTATTAATACTGTTGATGCATCCGTGTAAGTTTCCCGTTAACCATTACCGCAGACAAGCCACAACAATCATGGCGATTGGTGAACGCTGGTGACTTGGCTTGGATTTCAGATAGATGACTCGAAGTTGGAAGTAGTTGATTTGAGACCTGACTTGACTTGTAGGTCAATGACTTGAGACCTGACTTGACTTGCCAATTTGTGACTTGCCAACACGTCTGATAATGCATTGGTTCGGCGACTACGTTCACGTAGTTCTGGAATCGTGTAGTCACTCGCCGCAAGGGTACATGACTGTGCCAGCATCAAACCCCGGCGTTTCTGATCCCTGCTTTAATGGGGGGGGTTTGTCAGCGAGACACCGACGTCATCTACACCTGCCTTTGTGACAAACACTTCACAGGCAAACATTGTGAATGTAAGGCTGTGTTTTTATTATTATTTTGTTATCTGTCTTCCTTATTCAATCTTAAGTTGATTGTTTAAAGCTAGTGGAAGACCTGTTTGACTTCTTCACAGAAACCGACGCATGCATTCTGAAGCTGTGCAAACATGGCGGAAGCTGCACGACGCGCAACGGCGGAGGCTACACGTGCGCATGCGCAGCCGGATATATCGGGCGGCAGTGTGAAGGTAAATGATGTCGCCAATGCTTTTGGACCACATATGTTGTAAAAAGTAATTGTGATTCATCATCAAACCGTTTTAATATATAAAATGTATTGTTTTGTTGCTGCAACGACTTTCCCATATATCTTGCTGTCAGAATACATCGACACGAAGAGGTGTCTTATTTCCATGTGTATGTAATAGGAAATTTACAGACAGACAGACAGACAAAATTGTTTATTGGTCCATTTGTACATACTATTATTACAGTAGCAGTAATTAATACATTACAAACAAATAGTTGTGTTTAAATTAGGTACCTAAGCGCATATATTTAGTACAAAGTGGATTGGGAGACTCCTATTAAGACTAAAGAAGTCGCTCTCATAGGAGCCACCCTGGTACGTTTTCATTGAATTTATTGTTAGTTTCCGCTTGTGTAAATTAATGTTAACACGTATAGCTGGATTAATTATTTATTATTGACCATGCGTGCAAGTGTAGCAGTTAACAACGGTGCATATGCATTGATAGCTTTTTATAAAATAATTTTTAGCATAATGTATATATTCCTGTAAGCTGTGTGTGGTCACCTTATCTTTTAAAATGTCTGGAGTATTGTTGATGAAATGTGGTAGATTATATTTCAGACTTTTTTTTGCAAATTCGTGTTGTGTTCTAAATGTGTGTATTTTGCTGTGTTTACGCGATTGTGTATGTGTGTATTCTGGTTTATCGGCCAGTTTTGTAAGTATGCTGGTAATTGTTTGTACATGAATTTATAATAAAATCGTAGTATCTGTAGTTGAATAAAGTTTTCAACCTTTAGAACAGAGATACTTTTAAATAATGGTTCCGTATGTGAATTATATTTGGTTACATATATTATTCTAATTGCTTTCTTCTGTAATTTTTTTATCGTATTACACTGGTATCTCCAGATCATTAGGCAGTAATTTATATTGGGTAATATTAATGAATTATATAGAATAATTCTGATACTTTTTGGTAAGACATGCTTCAACTTGTTTATAATTCCTATTGTCCTAGAACACTTATTTGCTATTTTCTCAATATGTTTATGCCAATTTAAATGTGTGTCTAATATTAAACCTAAGAAGTTGAAATGTTGGACTCTTTCAATGTTTGCACCATCAATTGTTAGTGTTGGTACTATTACCTTTTTGTTTGGCATTTGAAAAATCATATGTTTAGTTTTGTTGATATTAATGTTAATTTATTTAATTTTAGCCATTATGTTATGTTGTGCAGTTCTGCATTTATCATATGTTCAGTATTTGGATTGCTTGTACCATTTGTAAAGGATCTGAGCGTACTACTAATATTATCATCGGCATATGTAACGAATTTAAAGAGAGTATTGGCTTGTGAGAAATCATTAATATATATAATGAATAACAGAGGACCTAGTATTGAGCCTTTTGGGACTCCCGTGTTTATAGGTGAGACATTACATTTTATGTCATCAATTTGCACAAATTACTCACGGTTTGTTAAGTAACTCTTAATTGTAATGCCGATGACTCTAACCCATAATGTTCTAATTTTTTAAGAGGATTGTGTGGTCAAGCGTATCGAATGCTTTCGATAAATCAAGAAATATACTGATGGGTAATTGGTTGTTATCCAAATTTGTAGTGGTCCTATTGGTCCTATATGGTCGACTATTTCTAGAGATATTCAGTTGAATGGTGGGGTCTGAAGCCGTATTGATTATCAGACAGTAGTTTTGTATTAGTAAAATACATGAGTAGTTGGTTATTCATAATTCTTTCCAAGACTTTTGAAATAACGGGCAAATGGGATATTGGTCTATAATTTGTGAATAATGTGGGATAATTTTTCTTAAATATAGGAATAACTTTTGCTACTTTAAGTTTGTCAGGAAATTGTCCTGTGTTCAGCAATTGATTTATTAATAATGTTAAACGTTTCACTATGTCTGGTTCAATAAGTTGTAATAATTTGCTGGATATTCCACCACAACCATAGCTATTTTTATTTGAAAGGTTGTTGATTATTTGTGATACGGATTCCTCTTGTATTTCTGTAAATCTGAAACCATTTTTATTCTTGTTTTTGAGAAATTTAGTAAAATATTTGCAATTGTACAAGGTATGCTTTCAGCAAGATTAGGGCCTGTTTCCGTAAAGATATGATTAAATTCATTAGCTATGTCATTCTTATTAGTATATGTCTTTTATTATTTTGTTTAAAACATGTTGGAAATTGTGTACTAGATTTGTGTCTTGATATAATTTCATTAATTGCTTTCCGTATATTTGCTGCATTGAATTTGTATTTGTCGAAAGTTGCTCATAGAGTAATCTCTTTGCTTCACGAATGTTCCTCTTAAGTATTACTTTGTATGTTTTAGATTAGTGCAACACGTGTTATATTATGCAGAATCAGGATGTAACATCTTCAGTTGTTTATATAATTTATCTCTATAATATACCTTTCGTTACCCAATGTGATCTATATTTATTGAATTTGACAACTTTAGTTTGTATGTGTTTATTATTAGTCGTTTGCATTATTTGATCTATAAGATTATAAGTGAAATTTGTATCAGCATTAGGGCTCTTGTCCATTATGCTATAAATGTCTGATGTATAAATGTCATGTTTAACTCTTAATAAGGCTTCATTAGTTTCCATGTGTATCTTAGTTGTTTTAGGATTTGATGGTTTGTTTTGTGTTGTGTCCATAAAGATAAATATGGTTGGTGATCTGAAAATTGTTTTATGAGTATACCTGCTCTGCTCTCTAGAATTGCTTTTGTTAATTTATAAAAAAAATTGTTTTATTAGTGTACCGTGTCTTTCTGAAAATCTAGTTGGTAGTGTAATTTGGGGATACATACTATGTGATGTAAGAAGATCAAAGAAATCACTTATCAGTTCATCTTTATTTAACTTTAGCAGGTTTATGTTATAATCACCGGCAAATATTACATTGTGTTGTATTTGGTCTAGAGATGATAGCATTAGTGAAAATTCTGTTATAAACTGTTTCAGGTTATCATTTCATTTAAATTCCTCGGAGGCCTATAAATATTTCTTATTATTGCTGGTTTGGTCAAACCACCTTCACTTATTTTGATAATAAGCCCTTCCCAAAGTTCATAATTGTTTAGATTTTGAATCACTTCGTATGTATATTTTGAATCAACGTATTTGATTAGTCCTCCCTCTTTACTGGATGTTTTTCCCTGTGTAATGCAATTGTATCCGTCCAACTGTATGTGTGAGAAATCATCATTTTAGATATACAACTCTCTTGTAGGCATATATATATATATATATATATATATATATATATATATATATATATATATATAAAGTTGGCGACAGGATTTGTAGAAATGCATACTCCATGCGTTTTCTACAATACAGCTCGGTACACTGCGATGTGAGTTGGTGACGTATAAGTGTGTCACATATCTATGTATATATATGTATATATATATTATATATACATATATATATATATATATATACATAGATAATATACATATATACATATATATATATATATACATATATACATAGATATATATACATACATACATATCATATATATATATATATATATATATATATATATATATATATATATATATATATATATATATATATATATATATATATATATATATATATATATACATATCATATATAAACATAACGATAAATATGTTACACAGTATTTGGTGTTTTAATTTTAAAGAGGGCAATCCCTGCTTGTCGTCCTCATGTGAGAATGGAGGACAATGCACCATCCATGCGGGCGGAATCTACACCTGCTCTTGTCTTCCTGGATACATCGGAAGCCATTGCCAAAGTGAGTCGTTCGTGTCAACTTCGTGTGTGTTTGTTCAGAACATATTGTTTTTGTCTTTTTCTGCGATACTTTTCAGCTAATCGACATAATATTATTTAGAGAAAATGTTCGGTTCCATCATTACGTATTAATATAATGTAAATACAATTGTTTGTAGAGGTGATGTTGAACGTTACCCGATACGGAGAAGACAAGACAACTCAACGTCCATCTGGACATCTGAACAATGCAGGTAATTGCTACTATAACATGGAAAGGACAATGACGTGGTGTATGTTTGGTAGACAATTTGTGAATGCCATGACATTTAATTAGCTGATTTTTATTAGTACACGCACGCTCGCTCGCACGCACGCACGCACGCACGCACGCACACACGCACACACGCACACACGCACACACCACCAGCACTTCGTCATTGTGCTTCCCAACTGTGTCACACTGGAGGGTCATGCAAGCGATACTCAGCGTCATATATATTTGTGTGGTGCATGCGTGTGTTCGTTCGTGCGTGCGTGCGTGCGTGCGTGCGTGCGTGCGTGCATGCGTGCGTGTGACAAATGCAACGTAACCCAGAACTGTAGTGTGTTTGCCGTTTGATTCCTAGTGCAACTACAATATGCTTTTTATATAATCAATGTTTTTAAATAAGTAAGTAGATTTCACGTTTGACAGAGACCGACGTGTGTCGTCAGAAGCCCTGCAAACATGGTGGACAGTGCACGAGCCTCAGTGGCGGAAGCTACTCGTGCACATGCGCAACCGGATACATAGGCCAGCGCTGTGAAGGTAAACGGTCGCTTTTCTTATTACGTGATGCGTAGCTTACTTACTGGTTCTGTGTTCCTTGTGTACAGTACATTTTTTTTAACATTTAACACATGAATTCGTATAGTGCTACATTGACTATTAAATACCACAAGGCGGAAAATATTTTGTTTCTGCATGTAACTGGCTTTCACGAGAAGGACACAAACGCTGCAATGTTACAAGAATATTGCCCAAATTTAGTATTTGACACGTATTTGACACGGATGAAAAGTGTTTGGTTTTTCAATAAAAACTAATGAATTCCGTCACGGTGTCCATATCGACGTCTTATTAAGTCTTGTGATATGTAATAAACAATCGCTCTTAAACTAAGGATAATGGACGTGCGGAGTGACTGACTGAATGAATATTGCGAATGTATGAATGAGTTGCTGGAGACGCATCTTACTAATATGAACTGAAGTGGATTACGTTATACAGTTATAACAATTACGTTATACAGTTATAACAATTACGTTATACAGTTATAACAATTACGTTATACAGTTATAACAATTCAGAGTCTTTTAGTAATAGAAAAGCCCTTGATATAAGTTTCGTGAAATGTATTTCTAGACTCCTTGCTCGAATACTGTAATTGCATAAACGATCGCCACCAAAATACCACACGAATATGCTTATTCGGATGACTAGGCCATCGATGCGAACCTACAGAATCGGTGATGCTCCAGACGTTTATTCTGCGTGAATTCCTTAAGCACATTTCATCCACAGTGGATGAAATGCGATGAATAACCCTCAGGCATAACACCATAGATGTGAAAGACAAAATCATCGAAGAACAGGTCAGGGTTAGCAAGCTAGAGGTGAGCGGGCACGACACTGAGCAGTATAGCCTCAGGGTAAACGTGCGTATACAGGAGATACCTGACATGGGCGCTGGTGATGATGCTCCTGCCAAGGTGCTGCAGGTCATCAACGAAGGTCCACCCGCCCTTGTCGGACAAAGACGTCGAACGCCAGTCAGACCCCGCGCGTACCAGGACAATGACTGTGCGGTTCGACTAAGAACGGACACGCGACTCGGTCTACAGCGCACGGGGCTCCCTACAGGGCCACAACCAGGCTGCAGAGCCGGCCCTTCGACTCTTCATGAACGAAGGCCTTACCCAGTGACGTTCTCTCATGGCTGTCCAAACTCGAACATTACAAGCTCAAAAAATAACGGAATGTTGGACCCATAACGGGCACGTAATGATCAGAGAAAATAACAATAATGATCAAGAAGATCAACTCACTGCAGGAACTAAAATAGCTATTAACTTATACACACATGTGAATGAACACTAATCAGTCTTTGTGTATCTATAGTCGTACAGGTGTATGTGTGTATTTTTATGTTTTTGTATATTGTGCTTGTATGTATGCATATACACGTGCTACTGTGTGCAGCATCGGCTGGTATATCACAAAAGGACTGTCGACAAATGCTAAAACTCTGACGAAAACTACCATGGTCAATGACGGAACACAGTTTGCATAAATATTATTATGACTTGCACATTACTTTTATTTTACATTTTAAAATGCTTTGTCTAATTGTGATTACATGTACACATGCATGTGTATATCGCATCGGCTGGTACATACCTGCATGTCATAGCTAGACTGTCGACAAATGGTAAAACTCTGATGAAAACAATAATAGCTATCATAGGCATCATATTTATCACCTGATGGATCACAGTGTTTCATATTTTTGAGTAGTACTAGTGGGGCGCGATGGCATACCGGTTAGAAGGCCGGACTCTCAATACAGAAAACTGGGTTTCAAATCCCACTGCGGTCGCTTCGAACCTTTGGCAAGCTTGATCACCCCACGTTGCCACAGTTCACTCAGATGTATAACTGAGTACCTGGCAATACAGACAGTGGTGGAAATGTCAACGAATAGTATTCGCGCAACTGATGGCCTTGGAATGAACAGGTCTGCCAGGGGGTGAAGTGTAAAGTAGCAGGTCTGCCAGGGGGTGAAGTGTAAAGTAACAGGTCTGCCAGGGGGTGAAGTGTAAAGTCACAGGTCTGCCAGGGGGTGAAGTGTAAAGTAACAGGTCTGCCAGGGGGTGAAGTGTAAAGTAACAGGTCTGCCAGGAGGTGAAGTGTAAAGTAACAGGTCTGCCAGGGGGTGAAGTGTAAAGCTCTTTGAGCGGTCCTACGGACTGGATGCCGCGCTATATAAGAACAGGTCTGCCAGGGGGTGAAGTGTAAAGTAACAGGTCTGTCAGGGGTGAAGTGTAAAGTAACAGGTTTGCCAGGGGGTGAAGTGTAAAGTAACAGGTCTGCCAGGGGGTGAAGTGTAAAGTAACAGGTCTGCCAGGGGGTGAAGTGTAAAGCGCTTTGAGCGGTCCTACGGACTGGATGCCGCGCTATATAAGAACAGGTCTGCCAGGGGGTGAAGTGTAAAGCGCTTTGAGCGGTCCTACGGACTGGATGACGGGCTATATAAGAACGTACCCTTTTTACCTTTTTATGTCGACTTGGCGATAATGTTCCGAAAAAGGCTGGTTGAATGAGACCTCGAAACATCAGACAATTGTAGTAACCACAACACACAAACCAGTCAGTTAATGGAACGTTGCCGAGTGCTGGAAACAACTAGAAACTAGAAGCAAACTAATTATGCTTAATTAATTAATATTTGATTTGATTGCACACGTGTTGTCATTGTACAGTGCAAATGTGCCTTTACCAATTGATATACTCTGCCATTGCCTATTGCAGAAATTATGTTAAAATAGCACTAACATATTCTTCTTTTTATGCCTTGCCATCCTAGGCATTCACATACTGATATCAGATTTAGTAGAGTTGTGAAACTTAAACCATTTTACATGGTAACGATTCCATTAACATGTTTTCATTTTCATTGCACCCTAGGTTTATTTTACTCACACTTCACACACGTTTAGTGACTTAACTACCTTAATTTGTTATTTCGACCTTAACCAATAACTTTTGATGAAACATTTCTCTCCTACTACTAAATAATCTTCTTGATATAAACAAAACTAATGCTGAAAGTAATGAATCCCAATTGATATGCCGCTCAACATATTATGATATTGAAAGTTTCTGTTAGACATGTTAGCAAACAGTAATACAGATAAATTTAGTATCTAAATTTCAAATATACAGTCCATAAATGCTAAATTCGATGAACTTGAAAATATTTGTTGAACTATTCAATGCTATAAACTTTAAATTTAGCATTACATTTTTACAAGAGACATGGGAATCCGAAAATGATGTTTTATCTCATTTCAGTTTAGAGGGATACGAATTAAGCTATGCTATGCAGTAAAAATTAATATCAATATGTACGAACATTGGGAGGGTATGATAATTAAAATAACGGGAAGAAATTGATCAGACTATCACTTTTGGGAACACATATAGACCACCAAAATCATGTAAAGAGAATATTAAAATTTCATCGACTACTTTACAACGAGTTTGTCTACACTGGAAAAGAGCAGTAATCTCATTATTACAAGGGATTTCAACATTAATTTACTCACAATTAACGAAAATAGAATATACAGTGATGACATCATACAGTCTCTATCCTAAAATTACATTTCCAACCCGCTTCACTTTTTCTGTAAGTTAAATAAATTTGTATTAGAGTGTATAACAGGGATCTTCACTAAAGCTTTTTCTGATCATCAACCATACTTCCTGTGCATAGATATCAATCTAAAAACTAAACTTTCTCCTAAATTCGTAAGAGTAAATTTACAAAGTCAATTAGCAATGCATAGCGTTAAAAATTAAATAAACTCTGATGAAATTTACAGCAAACTGAATAAATGTCCTAATGCTGATCCCAATTTAAATTATAACATAATACATGAAGAAATTATGCGAGCAAAGGATAAGCATAGGCCAATAAAAATCATGAAATTCAATAAATATAAGCATAAGCATTCTACTTGGATCACACAGGGTCTTCTAAAATCTATCAAATATCGAGATTCACTTTATAAGCAATTAAAAATGTATAACTCTAACTCACCAAACTATGAGGTCATTCTCACCAACTTTAAAACGTTTAACTCAATATTAATGAAAAATATTCGTGCAGCCAAAAAACACTATTTTGAGTTATGTTATGCGTATTCACGCTCGCTCTTTCTCCTTCTGCACACACACGCACGCACGCACGCACGCACGCACGCACGCACGCACGCGCACACACACACACACACACACACACACACACACACACACACACACACACACACACACACACACACACACACACACACACACACACACACACTGTCATAATCTCTTGTATAAATGAGTCAGTTAATTATATTTCATTAGTGGCTCTTATGAGAGCGATTGTAAAGTGTTTCTATGAGTCACTGACCCCTTATTAAGTTATATTGTGTTTGCATTTTTCCATATGAACATATTAATGCATATTTTCTTTCTATCGCTCAATTTTTATTTGTATTGTAAACGGGGTCAAAATAAACTTTCGTGTTCTTGTTCATTGTATTGTGAATTTGATAATCGCAATACAAATATAGTTTGGTGTTCTTCTTTGTAAAGAGGCTGATCCCTGTTCATCCGTTCCGTGCATGAACGGGGGACACTGCACCATCCACGATAGCAGCAGTTATACGTGTTCCTGTCTTTCTCAGTACAGGGGAAGTCAGTGCCAAAGTAAGTCGTAGTCAATACGGCTAAAATGCCACGAACAAAATAACCTCAAGCTTTACATTACAAATTATTATTATAATAACCGTTATGGCACCATGTTGGAATTTGAAGCCCTTATGTTTGTATAAGGACCTGAAAATGTGTGTGTAACATGCCCGGTTAGTCCTTGGTGTTTTCAATATTGTAAGCATTCTCTCACCAGCACCTGGTAACTTCTTGTGAATACAATTGTTTTGCAGAGATCGTGGTTAGTAGTTTTCAGAACAACGACAAACAACACGTGTTGCCCGAGTCAAGTCACTCAATACCTGAATGCTTCGATGCTGCAAATCTTAATGGGCAAAACAAAGGTAACCTCTACTGCTATCATTTGGAAAGGGAGTTTGTGTTATATTGGATGTCAATAATCTAGGAAAACACAAACAGTATTATTACTATTCGGCAGCCATTAATTCACGAAAAAAGTGGTGATTTAACTCAATATATGCTGTTATGGTTGTTATTTGTTGCCATCTGAAAATACGATAAAAATGTATTAGGCATTATTAAAAGGCATGTTATTGACTCGGTGACCATGTACATGTAGTTCTATGTTCATGTAGTTGTGGAATCAAGTAGTCCAGCACCACAAGGTGGCGTGACAGTGCGAGCGCCACATCCTTGCGCTTCCGACCCCTGCCACAACGGAGGGACATGCCAAATAGAGACCGATATCACCTACATTTGTGTCTGTGACATACGGTACATAGGCCACGACTGTGAAGGTACATCCGTGTATTAAACAAAATCCGTGTATTTATAATCCGTGCGTTCAAAAACGCCTTTCGATTTCGGGTTCACCCGTAGTCTGCTTGCTTATAATCAATGAAGGAAACGTGCAAACTTGACTTCTTGGCAGAACTCGATGCATGTTTTCTGGAGCCTTGCAAACATGGCGGACTCTGCACGGCACGCGGCCGCGGAAGGTACATGTGCGCATGCGTAGCCGGATATATGGGTCAACACTGCGAAGGTAACGAATATCATACCTCGATTGATTGCAGCGTTTTATTCATTATTTACTATTACTGGAACTATTTCATTGTATTGTATTATTTATCAACTTTTCATAATTTCTCTTCTGTCGACTAATATGTGGAAAGTCATTTGGTATGTTTCGATGCGTATTTTCGTAAAGCAGCAGTTCGTGCTTCACTGTAAATAATTCTAATTACTGTGAAGCACGAACTGCTGCTATAACGAAAATACCGATATAGCAACATAAAAAACAGCAATAAACATTGTATACAGTAACTGATGTGTTTCGTTTTAAAGACGGTGATCCCTGCATGTCTCAACCATGCATGAACGACGGACGATGCACCATACACACCGACGGCGTCTACACGTGTTCCTGTCTCTCTGAATACAGGGGAAGCCAGTGTCAAAGTAACGTTCTGATTGTATCATGTAATGTACGCTTATTCGTTACAGTGTTGTTGGTTGACATTACTGTTTGCCGGATGCCAACACCGAACGAATGAAACGTTGTGTTTCAAATTCTGTTCATTAATTCTGTTCATTAATTCTGTTCATTATTGCCATTATGCTATTTGTACAACGACACGAAGCCATCCATTCATTGTCTCAGACTGCACAATTTGCTAGACTTCTCTTCCGTTCCCTCCATCCCTTCACCGGGACTGTCGTAGGGGTGTCATTCATATACAGTCCTAGCCAGCGTCTTTGCTGTGCGTAGCAGGGTCGGTAGGTCTCAATGTGCCCATTGTTGCATATTGTCTAGCCAGTTTTCCTCTGGCGGCTCCGTCGTCTCTTTCCCTCCAGGGTGTCGTCTCTTGCCCTCCAGGGTGTCGTCTCTTGCCCTCCAGGGTGCCATGTAGGATGGTTTTTGCAATGGTGTTGTGTCGATTGGTGTGGCCAAACCAGGAGAGCTTACGTCGTTTCACTGTTGTCAACAACGGCTCTTGCTTTCCAGCGAGGGAGTCTCCTTGCTGTCTCACATATTCATTTATGTTGTGTTCGGTCTACGAAATACGGAGGAGTCTCCTGAAGCATTTCGTTTCAAATGTTTGTACGCGTCTCTCTGTTTCTGCTGTCAGAGTCCAGCTCTCGCATCCATACAAGAGGATGGATACAGCGAGTGCTCTGTAGAGCTTGAGCTTGGTCTTGAAGCTGACGTTTCTGCTCTTTCAGGTGGTGTTAAGTCTTGACGTAGCAGACATGGCCACAGCAACCCTTATTTTGATTTCCTTTGTTGATGTGCCATCTTTGCTTAAGGTGGACCCAAGTTACTTGAAAGAGTCTACGTCTTCCATGTTCTGACCGTTCATCTTTTTGTTTAAATAATCACGCGTCCTAATAATAATGGGATGTTTTATATAGATATATGACTGATCGTGGAATATATCGTACATCGTTGTTATCTCATGTTTGCTTCTACTCTATGGTTGTCCCCATGCTACGAGATCAAGTCTAGATATGTCGTCTTGACTTGATCCTTGCAGGATCCATCTGCCCCGTGTTAGATGTTCTCTTTCAAGTGCAGCCAATGTTTGATAAACCGGGGGAACATGCCAGACGAAATATGTTACATGTTCGCACACGAATGGACCGAACATCACAATTGGAGGCTCATGAAGTAAAATGAACAGTAGTATGTTACACGTTCGCACATGAATGGACCGAACGTCATAATTGGAGGCTCATAAAGTAGAGAGAACAGTAGTATGCAAAATTAACACATTTTATGAAGAAGAAATAAATAAGGGAATTCGTGAAACACTACACGATTCTGTGATAGTATCGCAAAAGCTGCTTAAACACCAGATTTACCAAGCTTCAGCACCGCAGAGCGACATGCTATCTACAAGTACTGTGTGACTTCAACGTTGGCATCGTTGTAATCCATGTAATTCCTACCACGCACACATAGATACAGGTACTGCAAGCAGATACACACTCACCATTAACACATATCGCTATAGGTTTTCTGTAGTGGGAGGTCGATATGTAATACTTTCCACACCTTGTCATCGACGCTCCATCCACCGTCTATATATTCAAGGCGAAACTGAATACATTTCACTTGAGCTGCACCGACATTGCGACAATTTATAATTTATGTTTTTTTTTTTATTATGTGTTTTTTCTTCCTTCCCACATAACGACAAGACAATCGTCGACGATGCCGCACGAGGGGTGTACTTTTGGCGCAAAAAGAAGTAGTATTATCATTATCTATGTTTGAAGCGGAGGATTGGTAGATTTCGAAATACGTTTCATCTTTCTTTCACATCTCTTGACATTGGTATTTGTATATGCTAACTGTGCTCAAATAGTTATAATGTATGTAAGGATGGGAAGTGTTTACTTTGAACATCGTTGTTGAACTCTACAAACATGTTAATCAAACTCATTAAGGCGGCGTTGTTATATTGACAGATTGTTATATTGACAGATTGTTATATTGACAGATTGTTATATTGACAGACTGTTATATTGATAGATTGTTATATTGACAGACTGTTATATTGACAGGTTGTTATATTGACAGACTGTTATATTGACAGATTGTTATATTGACAGACTGTTATATTGACATACTGTTTGTGGTGAGTGACTCTGTGGAATTGTTGCATTTTATTGCCAAATATATATAAATATATATAAATATATATTGCTTGAACAAAGAACCGGTCATTTGCTATGTTGTTAGGATATTCACCAGAGATGCTTACAGAGAACCGAAGGAACGATGAAAACAAGCGTATGTCCAACTTTCGGACTGATGAAAAGAAGCATAAGTCTCACCGTCGGAACGATGAAAAGGAGCGTAAGTCTCACCGTCGGAACGATGAAAAGAAGCCTCACCATCGGAGCAATGAAAATAAGCATGTGTTTCGCTATGGGACCGATGAAAAGAAGCGTAAATCTCACCATCGGAACGATGAAAAGAAATATCACCATCGGAACAATAAAAAGAAGCTTATGTCTCACCGTCGGAGGCGGCCCATTCGGGAACAGCACACCGCCGTCCTTCATCAGAAACAATCATCTCTGGAAACGAATTTAACACTTCTTCTGAGGAACTTCATATTGGGAGAGGATACGATCCGTAGGCAAAAGCAACAAAACTTGGGAAAGGACCCCGCCCTTCATCATAGCCCTCCGACCGTAAGGCACAGTGGCTTTCGACAGAAGCACCCTAGTCCAGAAAGCAATACCACATTTCGTCAAAAACAGAATATCACTATTGGTCAGAAACTGTCCTTTTTTGAAAGGAATCACACCAACCATCTTCAGAAACACGCATTCGCAAGAAATAATGCAATCCTTCGGCAAAAACGTCCAAATCTTGGAAAGAAACACACCAACTACATTACGAAGCATCCGCTTCCAAAACAGACGGCGACCCCGCGACAGAATCACAATCGCACCACACCGATCCAGCAGCGTCCAATCCAAAGAAACAACACTAGCCTTCCACTGAAGCAGCCGACGCAGGGAAAGAACGCAACCCTTCATCAAAGAGACATATATTCTGGAAAGAATTACTCCAGTTTTCAACAGAAGGAAAAGAAGACATCCAGCCAAGAAAACGACCAAGATACAGTTCGACAGAACGACCTGTTCGTCACATTGTTGCAATATCGTCGACACAATCACACCCAGTTGTCTCCACTGCCCAGCGCCTGTACATATACACCTTGTCTGAACGGCGGATCCTGTCTGATGTTATCAGGTGATATGTACCGATGTATCTGCACAGAAGGCTTTGACGGCAAACACTGCGAAGGTAAGAACGGTGCACACAGCCATAGTTATGTCAGACCATTATTGTGCATTAGAATCGTTTCGGTATTTTGTTGGATCCAGGCTCATCGTGTGGCATAACTGGTTTGTCCACGACGTCAGCTAAAGCAGGTATGAGTTGTTCGATTGACGAAAACCTATTGCAACGGGAACTCAATAGTCCCACCAGTTGATATCATACGTCGCACGACTCATATGTTTGAATACTTGCATGTATGTATCTATATTTATTTATAATTCTGCAAGTTAATGTTCTAGTAATTTATTGTGTTTAATCTGTTATACATCTTATATTTATTATATACTCGAGAACCTATTACTTTCAATAATAACAATTGGACCAGTATTTTGAGCACCATTGTCAGTTGTCGTCGTATTTTATTTCGAAGGGACGTCGAAGCGAATATGCCTGTTAAATCCCAGCAAGTAATCACCATCCCCCGATTTACCCATGGAACCGGGGTATTTTTAATTTCACGCAGTCGCCGTCTTTCTTTCCACGGTCCTGAATATACCACTACTGGATAGTAACACTGGGATGCGTTCAATTTGGGTGTTTTGGTACATATATGCAACCGTATTACGTGCTTGTGTCACATTTGCAGAAATCGACGGTTGTTTGTCGGCCCCGTGCGTTAACAGTGGCAACTGTACAAGCTTTCGCAATGGAACTTACGCGTGTGATTGTCAACTTGGGTACAGCGGTAGTCAATGCGAGTGTACGTGTTCATTCCATTAACAAAGATACTGTATGTATTTGTGTCCATTCAGTTCCGGTTCGTTTTTGTCATTGGACACTTACGATTTTCCGACTTCTTCTATGTGTCCATGTTGCTTAATCGTCGACGATTTCATTATACGTCTAGGAGAGAGTTTTTCATAACAAATTTATTTCAGTTATCTAATCAGCTATGCTGTCCTTTGTATTCTTTCGAGATAGTCTGTATGCTCCTTAATTGTACCCAAGCTTGCATGCAGCTTTTTAAATGAGGCCTAAATATATTCAAGCGTATGATTAGCACTTTCTCTTGATATGTTATAGTTCTCATAATTAATTCGCAAATTGCATTAACGTGAAGTCCCAGTCCCACAATGATATGACACTGTTATGACAAATGACAAATTGCATTACCCCGTGAAGCCCCAGTCCCACAATGATATGAAACTGTTATGACAAATTGCATTACCCCGTGAAGCCCCAGTCCCACAATGATATGACACTTTTATGACAAATGACAAATTGCATTACCCCGTCAAGCCCCAGTCCCACAATAATATGACACTTTTATGACAAATGACAAATTGCATTACCCCGTCAAGCCCCAGTCCTAAAACGATATGACACTTTTATGACAAATTGCATTACCCCGTCAAGCCCCAGTCCCACAATAATGTGATACTTTTATGACAAATGGCATTACCCCGTGAAGCCCCAGTCCTAAAATGATATGACACGTTTATGACAAATTGCATTACCCCGTCAAGCCCCAGTCCCACAATAATATGATACTTTTATGTCAACAATAGTCACTCCTAAGATTCTTTCTTTGATGGTTGTCTATGTCTCCATGTCTCCATATGCATGCACTTACCCAACACTGAATAACGTCACATTTAAGTACTTTGCTTGATGTGACACCTGCTGTTGATATTAAGGATCACTGTTTTACGGTGTTTGGTGTCTCCCTCTCTCAATTAGGGCCGTGTTACTTTTTGATGAAGATAGCGTTGTGCTTCCTTCAGTTCTAGACGCCTGCCTCTCTAACCCGTGTGAACACTCAAGCCGGTGTCTGGATCTACATAAGGGGGGATTTGTTTGTGCGTGTCACAAAGGATTCAGCGGTCGTCAGTGTGAGAATAAGGGTCAGTGGTAACATTATGATCAAGATATTCAGGCGGCTAAGCAAGTCGGTTGTGGCAACTAATCTATCTTACTCGCGTGGAATAGTGTATTTGGCGATGTGATGAATACCCGTGCATGCACATATTCATACACAGACACACGCACGACCGCACACCCGCACACACGTACGTATGCACGAACGCACGCACGCAACCATGCATATAGATGCGTTGTGCACGGTTCCGGAATCGAACAGTTGTCGAACAAATGAGAATCTTGCATGATACCACTACACCAGCAGTACAAATACCACTACACCAGCAGTACAAATACCACTACACCAGCAGTAAATACCACTACACCAGCAGTGCAAATACCACTACACCAGCAGTACAAATACCACTACACCAGCAGTAAAAATACCACTACACCAGCAGTAAAAATACCACTACACCAGCAGTGCAAATACCACTACAACAGCCGTGCAAATACCACTACACCAGCAGTGCAAATACCACTACACCAGCAGTACAAATACCACTACACCAGCAGTGCAAATATCACTACACCAGCAGTGCAAATACCACTACACCAGCAGTACAAATACCACTACCCCAGCAGTACAAATACCACTACACCAGCAGTGCAAATACCACTACACCAGCAGTACAAATACCACTACACCAGCAGTACAAATACCACTATACCAGCAGTGCAAATACCACTACACCAGCAGTACAAATACCACTACACCAGCAGTACAAATACCACTACACCAGCAGTACAAATACCACTACACCAGCAGTGCAAATCCCACTACACCAGCAGTACAAATACCACTACACCAGCCGTGCAAATACCACTACACCAGCAGTACAAATACCACTACACCAGCAGTGCAAATACCACTACACCAGCAGTACAAATACCACTACACCAGCAGTACAAATACCACTACACCAGCAGTACAAATACCACTACACCAGCAGTGCAAATACCACTACACCAGCAGTACAAATACCACTACACCAGCCGTGCAAATACCACTACACCAGCAGTGCAAATACAATTACACCAGCAGTACAAATACCACTACACCAGCAGTGCAAATACCGCTACACCAGCAGTGCAAATACCACTACACCAGCCGTGCAAATAGAATAGTTACTAGGGATGTAACAATACATTGAACCATCGATGCATCGCAATAGTCGATGTGATGAAACAGTACTATCTATAGTAAATTGAACTATCGATAGTAATCGTCAATAGTACACTGAACAATCAATATTACGAACGTTGGCAAAATAATTCAGCAGCGTTACTTATGTTAGAAATAAACATGTTTTTCAACTATATTGAATAATGTTTATTTATCGACAGTTGTCGGTTAGAGAAGCGTCAACCACGAATTCGGCGTATTTTAATTAACTACATCGAAGGCGACGCGATTACCGTTTGGGACTATTTTCCTGGTCATTCCCCATTCCATATGACATTATCACAATATACTATCGCGATAGTTATGAAACATAGCAATAGTATTGCATTTATTACGAGGCAGTTATACAGTTACCCTGGATAGTCACCCCAAGAAAAGTATTCCCTACATGGAAAATATTAGATCTATAAACGTGCAACCAAATTAAAAACAATTGCACTGCCCGGGAATCGAACCCGGGTCGCAAGAATGGGAATCTTGCATGATACCACTACACCAGCAGTGCCTACGTCGCATAGGTATTGGCCGTTCCGTATGACTTCAAGTCGTGGTTGGTGAGGCGTGATGCGGAAGTGGTGCTAGGTACTTTATTCAACATGGCTTATTCAAAAATAAGGCAATACATGTTTTTGTAAAGTAACGATACATCACCATCGTCACCAGTAGTCTTTGGACAGAATGGAAGCAGCGACTATAGGTTCCCTCCACACTTTGTGATGTACGTCAGAGGAGACCTCGGCTGGCCCAAAAGGAAAGGCTTCTCTGGCGAGCACGTCAGGGCTTTCTGTTACACCCAGCTGTACCTCTATGAGGTTTCCAAAACACCAGCTCGGAACATGGTTGGTCGACTGCCCTCTTGCAGTGACCAACAAATTGCAGTCGTATCTCTGTTAATGCTAGTAGTGTGAATATGTTTAAAAATAGAATTGACAGATATATGATAAGGGCGGGCTACACATAGATGATAAAATTGTTGGACTCTCGATAAGCCAGTGGCTTCCTTGTCCACTTGCCATCTGGAACTTGTTGTTTGGTATGGCAATCTTGTTAAATCTTGTTAAATCTTCTTAGCACTCTCGACAAAGGTGGTGAGTCACCGTAAAGTTGGGCGTAAGTAATATGGTCCTGCCATCTGACATCAAGCACGTTGATATGCCATGGTTCTTATCCGGGCAGTTTTTAGTTTGGTTGCATGTTTATGGATATGATGTTTTCCATCTGGGGAATGCCTTACCATCGATAAATATCTTTAATAATCCACAGAAAAGTGAAGCCAAAACAAATCTTAAGGATAAGGTATTTTTGGTGAAGTACATTGCATATTGTTTTTTATTTATTTGTTTATTGATCATACAAAATTATGGTTGTTATATTTAAAATATGAATATAGTTCCTACACAAATACATTTGCACTATGTGCTACGATTATTCGGTGGATCATATATTTGCCAGTATATGATGTGTTTGCAATTCAAGTGGAACATTCAGAAAGTAAAATAATCGTGCATATTGTTGGATGATGAGTCTAACGGGAACACTGTTTTCTCAAACAATCAGAGCAGATTTTACGGTTCCATCACATAGGGGATTATTGGAAAAGGCACGCGCTCCTGATCTTGGGAATAACCATAGAAGTTGATTCGCACACAAAATGATGCTAATGGGGCTGGGGGTCATTCGTTTGATGTTCAATGCACAAAACACTCATTTCATCACTACAAAACTAATGGAAAAATATCACGTAGTGCAAGTGTTAGTAAAGACTACTTATGTGTAATGACAGATGAATATAATAATTCAATGTAGCGTGACGTTTCAGCGACCGCAGTACAGCCGCCGTCCGAGGCCATCACATCGGCTGTCACCTCTAGGTGGAGCAACAAACTCGACCACGTGCTACTGGTCAACGTTGGGGCAATCGTCATCTTCGCACTAGTCGTCGTCTTCTTCCTCGGTGTCTTCTTTGTCATCTACGTCACCATCAGAAAGTACGTTGAAGCAAATCATTGGGAAGTCTCCAAGAACGTTTTAACTTAGGACGTTCTATACGTTTTGCTTAATAACCATGGGAGACGATGTCACACATTCCAGCTAGCACAGTAAAGTAATTACCTTTCAGCAGTATAAACTTGACGTCTGTATATGGTTTGCTTGAACTATTTACCCCACATCGTATTAACCAATTGGACGATCAATTCGTATATAAGGTCCGTGCCTTCAGCTTCAGTCCCCATGAGACAGATGGCGACACTGTGTATTGTAGGCTACTGGTGTGCAATCCACAAACTCACAGCCACCCACTATTATTCTACAAAGTAATATCGAAAAATAGATTTAATTTATATTAATCTTACGTTTTACAACTGTTTACCATGAGATCTACAAGTTCCCTACCTCGTCATATTATACCTTATAATTAATTTGTGTTGGTAATTGTAACATTTATTTCGTGCCCATTGCTTTGTTTCCGGGATCTCAATATTTGCTTATCATTTGCACAGTCGCTGGATTGCTTCGGGCGAACACATAGCGTACGGCTACTCACCAGGTAAATTATTTGTTTATTAATATCATTTAAAGGTAGTGATTTGCAAATAAAAATATGTATGCAGTAATATTTATTATTATTATTTAGAACTATTCCACTATGAATTCATTCTAAGGTATACTAATACGCAAATTAAAACTATTTTGTATTTAAGTATTTAAATGCGAAAACCTTAAATAGTATTCTAGCACACATGGACAAAACAAACAACATTTAATGAATGATTAATGATTGTATCGTTTATTAAGTACATTTAACAATAAACAGGTACATTAAATTTGCTATAAACGTACAACATTATATCAGTAAGAATTATGAGAGGTCCATGACATGACAAGAAGATGTCCAGACAGTTTTTAATCCGCCTACTTGTCCTTGGACAACTTTAGAAAGGTTTAAATGACTACTGGGGCAGTTTTTTTGCTCATAATTGCATAATGTTCAGCAACCCAGAACACGTTGTCTTCTGACAGCTGAACAATCGCTTGTTCACACAGTGGAAGGGAAACTAGACAGGCCTTGTTTACCACTTGCACAGGTCCACCCACGTTGTGTGGGGCCAACTAAACTGGATAATTGCTAATTTCTTATTGCTGCAAAATAGTGTGTTGAATCAAACACGAATAAGATTAATTGACAAAATGTGCCAGTGAACGCCACAAAACGCCCAATAAAGGTATTGGAACATACATGCATTATAATATATGTTTACGGTGACCTAATTATGGGCATAGTGATAGCGAAAGTGACAGTGTGTGTTAACGAAAGTAAAAGTAGGTGAACGTGAAACTATTTGTGAGCTAATAGATGAGCCCATATATGGTATGAGTGTTCCTAGGGGACACATTTGCCTGTAACGTAATACGCTAATGTTCCGATGTTCTTTCATAAGACAACGAGAGGGAGTACCTGATGTCAGATAGCTCGGACAGCACGTAGACAACGCCTACAGCACGTAGACAACGCCTACAGCACGTAGACAACGTCCACAGCACCTAGACAACGCAGACAGCACGTAGACAACGTCTACAGCACGTAGACAACGTCCACAGCACCTAAACAACGCCGGCAGCACGTAGACGCCGTCAACGTGTCTTGCCCTAACTGTGCCTACGAACTGCCTACACTCGACATTCTTCCGCAGCGAGCTTCAGCGGGCCGCGTCTGGATACCACTTCATCGTGAATCCAGCATGAACAGGCCATAATGCCGACTAAGCGAATTCTTGGAATATAAGCCGTTACTTACTAAAATACAATGGAATGCCAACACTACACATACTTGTACTTCTTGATGGAGGTTCATTTATTGTTTTTGGCCAAATGTTTCGAAGGACGTTAGCAGACCTGCATAAACCTAGGTTTCATCCGTCTTTTTCAGTTTCGTCCATTTTGTTCTGACTTCACGATTCATGTACAACATTATCACACCCTAATGGACAAAACATTGAAAATTTACAATACAGTTTTAATACTTTCAAGGTAAATTACACACAACGTAATATTCATATGCAACGTAATATTAATAATAATCCCAATCAACCAATACTAAAATTATTTGTCACGTGGCTTACAATGCAACATCACGAGTAAATATCATTGATTTATATTTGACACGTAACTAATCATTACGATTTTATCTTTAATAGCTAGTCTTATTTTTGTGCCAATTAAGTTATCTACATGAACTGCATATAGTACATCCACTGAATATATTTCTGGAATGTGTTGTTTCGCTTCATTTGATACATCTACTATGAACCAAGAGAGCAATCACAATAATATTAAACGTATATCACCTAATATAATCAAACAACATTCATAACGATTTTACTGCCGGCCTCGTAACACGCCGTATGGACGAGGTCACCGAATTATGCTCCTGGGATACGACTTTCCAATACGGTTCAAGAACTTGCTAATTAATTATGCAATTATCCGTGTCCCCTACAGCGACATATTGGACCGTGCCAGGATCCGCAGCATGTATTCACTGCTGAGCCAGAGACGTCTGCGCTGGTTGGGCCATGTACGGCGCACGGAGACGGCCGCTTGCAGAAAGACATCCTCTAAGGACAACTCACCAGTGGCGCGAGGCCAGTGGGACGCCCAGCCCTCAGATTCAAGGACGCCTGCAATCGTGACATGAAGGCCTGTGACATCAGCCCCAAAGGCTGGGAAGCAGTGGCCGAAGACCGCACTGCTTGGCGTCAGGCAACACGCAGAGGCATTGAAAGGGCAGATGAAAGGAGACACCAGCATGCGGCTGAGAAGAGGATGGGGCGAAAACAAAAAGCAGCACTACCACCACTGTCATCCTGTTTCGTCTGATTCGGCTGCGACGAGGACTGCCACTCAAGAATCGGCCTTCACAGCCACAGTGGACGCTGCCAAAATTCGACAAGTTTACAACGTGGCACATCAGCATCGTCTCTTCGAGACTACGCTCTGCCTACATATAACACTTAGTGTTCTTATTAGTAGTATCTTCTTTAAGAACCGTGACTGGAATTGTTAAATAATCTACCCCTTATCTGAGCTTCACAACTCATTTATTCACTTTCAGACTCACAGTTATGACATATAGAGTAGCCTACTTCCCCCTTCGGTGCAGTCATGGTGAGACCAAAGGTGGCAGAGCTGGCACTGAATCCAGCTCTCGCCAGACTGGACTGACTATTACCATACGGCTCGCCACAAACGAGACATGGTCATGCTTAGACTTCTGACGATGAGTTGGGTGAAACAGCCCATTGTTGTCTGGCCTTTGCTTTCTTCATAGGTTTGCATCCAGAACGTCCTGGTCTCTTTGTAGGGCTGCATCCAGAAGGTCCTGGCCTCTTTGTAGGGTTGCATCCAGAAGGTCCTGGTCTCTTTGTAGGGCTGCATCCAGAAGGTCCTGGCCTCTTTGTAGGGCTGCATCCAGAAGGTCCTGGCCTCTTTGTAGGGCTGCATCCAGAAGGTCCTGGCCTCTTTGTAGGGCTGCATCCAGAAGGTACTGGCCTCTTTGTAGGGTTGCATCCAGAAGGTCCTGGTCTCTTTGTAGGGCTGCATCAGAACGTCCTGGCCTCTTTGTAGGGCTGCATCCAGAAGGTCCTGGCCTCTTTGTAGGGTTGCATCCAGAAGGTCCTGGCCTCTTTGTAGGGCTACATCCAGAAGGTCCTGGCCTCTTTGTAGGGCTGCATCAGAACGTCCTGGCCTCTTTGTAGGGCTGCATCCAGAAGGTCCTGACCTCTTTGTAGGGTTGCATCCAGAAGGTCCTGGCCTCTTTGTAGGGCTGCATCAGAACGTCCTGGCCTCTTTGTAGGGCTGCATCCAGAAGGTCCTGGCCTCTTTGTAGGGTTGCATCCAGAAGGTCCTGGCCTCTTTGTAGGGCTACATCCAGAAGGTCCTGGCCTCTTTGTAGGGCTGCATCCAGAAAGTCCTGGTCTCTTTGTAGGGCTGCATCCAGAAGGTCCTGGCCTCTTTGTAGGGCTACATCCAGAAGGTCCTGGCCTCTTTGTAGGGCTACACCCAGAAGGTCCTGGCCTCTTTGTAGGGCTGCATCCAGAAGGTCCTGGCCTCTTTGTAGGGTTGCATCCAGAAGGTCGTGGCCTCTTTGTAGGGCTACATCCAGAAGGTCCTGGCCTCTTTGTAGGGTTGCATCCAGAAGGTCCTGGCCTCTTTGTAGGGCTGAATCCAGAAGGTCCTGGCCTCTTTGTAGGGTTGCATCCAGAAGGTCCTGGCCTCTTTGTAGGGCTACATCCAGAAGGTCTTGGCCTCTTTGTAGGGTTGCATCCAGAAGGTCCTGGTCTCTGTGTAGGGCTGCATCCAGAAGGTCCTGGCCTCTTTGTAGGGCTACATCCAGAAGGTCCTGGCCTCTTTGTAGGGTTGCATCCAGAAGTTTCTGGTCTCTTTGTAGGGCTGCATCCAGAACGTCCTGGCCTCTTTGTAGGGCTGCATCCAGAAGGTCCTGACCTCTTTGTAGGGTTGCATCCAGAAGGTCCTGGCCTCTTTGTAGGGCTGCATCAGAACGTCCTGGCCTCTTTGTAGGGCTGCATCCAGAAGGTCCTGGCCTCTTTGTAGGGTTGCATCCAGAAGGTCCTGGCCTCTTTGTAGGGCTACATCCAGAAGGTCCTGGCCTCTTTGTAGGGCTGCATCCAGAAAGTCCTGGTCTCTTTGTAGGGCTGCATCCAGAAGGTCCTGGCCTCTTTGTAGGGCTACATCCAGAAGGTCCTGGCCTCTTTGTAGGGCTACATCCAGAAGGTCCTGGCCTCTTTGTAGGGCTGCATCCAGAAGGTCCTGGCCTCTTTGTAGGGTTGCATCCAGAAGGTCCTGGCCTCTTTGTAGGGCTACATCCAGAAGGTCCTGGCCTCTTTGTAGGGTTGCATCCAGAAGGTCCTGGCCTCTTTGTAGGGCTGAATCCAGAAGGTCCTGGCCTCTTTGTAGGGTTGCATCCAGAAGGTCCTGGCCTCTTTGTAGGGCTACATCCAGAAGGTCCTGGCCTCTTTGTAGGGTTGCATCCAGAAGGTCCTGGTCTCTGTGTAGGGCTGCATCCAGAAGGTCCTGGCCTCTTTGTAGGGCTACATCCAGAAGGTCCTGGCCTCTTTGTAGGGTTGCATCTAGAAGTTTCTGGTCTCTTTGTAGGGCTGCATCCAGAAGGTCCTGGCCTCTTTGTAGGGCTACATCCAGAAGGTCCTGGCCTCTTTGTAGGGCTACATCCAGAACGTCATGGCCTCTTTGTAGGGTTGCATCCAGAAGGTCCTGGCCTCTTTGTAGGGCTGCATCCAGAAAGTCCTGGCCTCTTTGTAGGGCTGAATCCAGAAGGTCCCGTCATCTTGTCCTCTAATGATCTTTATAAGACGAAGAAGTCTCCTTTAGAAATCAGAATACATGTATTGGGAACCGTATACTAGGCCCAGTACAAGCTGGGTTATTATGCAAAACCCAAGTTATATGAAAGCTTAATGCAATAGGACAATAATAATAATAACAACAATAATAAATACATTTCTTATATAGCGCCGCATCCAAATGATCATTATGGGGCGCTTTACAATATTTCATAAAATCTAAAAATAATGTAAACTTTTTAAAATTGTTAAATGCATAGATAAATAAATATATAAATAAAAAATAAATAAAAACAATTAAAAATTAACTAAGATCGCATAAGTTGATAAATAATTAAATTAGAATGATTTAAAATGCAAGGATAAATAACAGTAGCGAAATGTTAAATAGTCTAAAAGAAATAGTTCTTGAAAAGGTGCGTCAATATAGATTTACATTACACATGCTAAAACACGTAATGCAGCGTGTACATAGTCTCATAGAACTGAGCAACGGTTTACACGTATCTGCCCAATGCACTAACCTTCTTCGTGTTGGTCCTACGTCGTATCTTGCTCGAGGTTGACGCCACCGACTTTGGGGAACAAGTCTTGATCAAACGACGAATGTAATCTTGGTTGACGGCGACGGAAGCGTCGTGCGCATTGGTTACGACAGCCGGAGGGGGTCGGATGTCATCTTCGTCTTGGCTGGCGTCATCGGGGACGACATGCGCATCGATATGTACATCAGCGGCGACTATGACGGTCGAGGCGGGCTGGATGTCGTCTTCGTATTGGTTGGCGACGATGAGGGTGGCATGCACACCGGCGGCGACTACGACGGCCGTGCCACTTTCATCTTGATTGCCGGCGATCGCAAACAGTTCTTCATCAAACTTCGAGTCGTCCAATGGCCACAGTCCGGTCGCGTTGAATCCATTCGTCGCCGACGCCACTCTGGCTGACGTGTTGTACGCCTGCTTAAAGAGAGGGATGATATCAAACTGTGATATTGGGCGGTCTTTATCGCACAACATCCAGTTCTCGTAAGCACGGGAGTACGTAGCTGTTTGTGATATAAAGAATGTTTTCTCCAACGGCTGGAGCCGATGGGTGCAATATGGTGGACATGTCAGCGTCACAACGCCGTACAGGATTACTTCAAGTGACTTGTGACTCTCGTGACTGTCCAACAGTAGGAGATGGGGCGTCTGTTTGGTGCAGCCAACTGTTTCAACGAACAAGCGCATCAACTTGAAGAATGATGTATTGTCGATATACCCCGACCCGCATACGTTGACGGCACCGATGGAACCAGCCGGACACCCATTCATTAGTGGCTCGATCATTCGCTTCCGGGGAAACACGAATAGTGGAAGCACAAACATGCCGGCGACTTTCAAGTTCCCGAAAAACTTCGCCACCGCATTCTTGTTGAATCCTTTGATTCGAGCCAAGCTCGTCGCAATAGACCACCTGGTGGTGAGAGTGTTGTGTCTGCCGAGGAATGCCCTCACCCAGTCCAGACCAGCCAGACCGTTGGTGAAGTGGTGAGCAATGTTAGCTCCGACGGCAAGATCGAATGCTAAACGTCGAAGATATATCATTGTCAAGCAGTGCATGGCAGATTCCATTTCTTTTACATGTTTGACACGTTCTTCCTCGAACTTCAGTGAAAACAATGCCGTCTTGCTCCCCATTTTAACTTTACCCAGTTTTCTGACCAAACCTTCAAAGTAACTAGTCAGTGTCCCCCGCGGTATCCCGTAGTCACCTTAAAGTAACAAAGTATATCGACCATTAAACTGTTGTATAATAACATGGGACGTCAATGCGTTCTCTTTCTTTTATTGTTAATACATGTATATACATATATACAACCAGTATTACTGGCCAATTACATGATCTAGACTCTATGTCAAGCCTACCCGACGCCTTGTTTACAGAGTCCCCAGCCTTCACTGCGTCCAGTGCTCTAGCGAGACGATCATCTCCGTACGACCCTCTTGTTGTTTGGCGTTTATAGTTGCGTATCATCTTGAATAAAACAATAGTTTGTATTATTATGCTTCCTTCAAGCAGAGAGGTTTATGATATAAATAATTTATATGGCAGACTCGTAGTATTATACACACACGCACACACATTTATTATTATATTATATAGGTCTACATATAATTATTACACATATATTTTTCTATCTGAAAAATCTTAAACAAAACATTTTGGTTAGTTACGGTTGGGGTTCAATTTATAATCTCATTTCAAAAGTAAACATATTGAGATTATCACGTTCGCCATTTAGCATTTAGCGGTGATTCAATGACAATGTACATCTAAATGCATGGAACTAACCGATGCAATGTGAAGGTAGAAGTTTGATCTGAAGCGTGGGTAGACTAGTATGCGGCAGTAAGACGGGGTTATCTCTATACAATGTATGGGGCATAAAGCCCACCCTGTACGTTTTGCCCCTACTAAATTTAAGCTTTTTGCCCCACACGTTCAATATTCAAATTTCATCATTTTCATATTACTGTCCTTCAATTTCACTCACAACCGCAACATTCACAAATCTAATGATTACATATTTGTCTACTACGTACAATCAACTCTTTGTTTCAGTTTCCTCTGGTTACTGTTCACTAAACCACTTTTGTGGAGACCATGTTTCTTAATTGTGCAGTCGCAACGACAAAGTAAAACAACCTCGAGTAACTGCTGCGTCCGTATTCTAACCGAATGGGAAGTATTGTATGTGGCTCCATCTGGCGATCTCGTAATTCTTATTTTCGTGCTGTGAAACTAGTTTGAGGGTGGGCTTTTTGCCCCAAAACTTGCGTTACGCCCAATGCTACGCTATCCATGCTAATACCTAACCTACGACAGCAAATTAGTTAAACTGCTAAGTCACTACAACCTGTGGGATTTCATTTTATACGACAAATAAAAGCTTCTACTATTATCTGTAGTGCGAACAGTTGTAACGGTTGTTTATTGTATCACACGTGTCTGCTATTTCTTTCCTACTTCTTGCACGATGTCGTGCTATTCTTGCACGATTTCGTGCTATTTACTGCTACTGTTGATCAATATACCTAAATAAAAAAATACATAACATTTGTAAATTACTGGTTTTATTTCAAAATGGCGTATTGCACAATGTGTAAAAAAGTTAATCTCGAGAAGCCTACCAAATAAATCTCACATAATGATTACAATGAAACGTTTATTGTGCCATGATCATCTCACTCACTAACGATTAATATGTTTTCCGCATGTCACATATGGTGCGCATGAAGACATTCGTGGGTCAGTTGAATTTTACCACAATGGAAGATTAAGTGATGGTTTTAGTTTAAGAATAATTTTATTCTTAAACTACTACCAACTACTTTGGCCTACATCACATGCTGAAAGTACATGAAATATAGAAAAATTCCCACAGAATATAGAACGATGCATGCACGTACGCACGCACGCACGCACGCACGCACACACACTTGAGACAAATGCAGCGCTGTGTGACGGGACAAAATGGCGTTGTTCGTTAACTGCGTGGTACAATTACATTTATATCGTAGACGGGTGGCTGTACCACATTACGCCATACTATTAAACATGATAAAGTATGATAGACGCACGGAGTTGGTAGTCAATCCTTACAAAAAGTACACAGTTTGTTAAGTTTAATATAATTATCATCGTTTTATGCGAGCGATATCAATTAATTATTACGTAGCATCACTATGGTGACAGCGACACGTTACGGTACTCCAAGTCAAGTCTGCTGAGACGTGCTGACGGTGACTTATTGTGTACAGCTGTCTTATGAAAGACATTTCGTATCGGCGATGATGTTTTGGACTCGTGTCGTAATGTTAAGTGCGGTCGGTTTGGGGAACGTTTTGCAAGCTGAACTGATGAAGGAATTTGGCGGTACGTTATGCGTCTTACGATATTTGAGCCATATACAATGGATGGTTCCTTCATTATTCCCGAACTCGACGTATCTGACGTGGCCTAGGGAAAATGAGTATCATGATTTAGAAAATGATTTTTTTTGAGGATTTAGAAAATGATTTAAAACACCACTAAACACCCTTTCCTGATTGAATCTCTTGAGTTTCAAAATTGCCTGCACCTCTGAGCTACCGTTGGTATGTACCAAATGCACACGCTTTAGAAAGAACCGCACCACTACGTAATGACAACGGTGTATCGCGTGTTTGCCAGTGGGAGAGTGCGATGACTTCCCGTGTGCGAATGGCGGCGTGTGCACGGACTGGGTAACCGTCGACGATGAGAAACCGCGCTACCACTGCCGCTGCAACCCCAGCTGGGTGGGGGTGATGTGCAAAAGTAAGTAGTTAGCGTGGTGGTGCGTGAGAAAGAACTATAGGGCATGCGAAATTTAAAAAAGTATATTCGATTTGTTAACACACACACGCACACACACGCACACGAGCAAACACCATGCACGCACATACAGAGCCATACGAATACGTACACAAACAAACATACACAAAGTTGCGGTAGCAGAAACAACCAATAAATAGCAACAACAATGCAATCAGCAAAACACAGCAGTAGCATCGCCAGCAACAGCAATGACAACATTGAGAATAACAAAACCACCACCATCATCACCACCACCGCCACCGCCATCGCCACCGCCACCGCCACCGCCACCGCCACCGACGACGACAACAGCAACAGTAACAACAGCAACAGTAACAACAGCAACAACATCAGCAGCAGCAACAACAACACATACAGTAGTACTGTGCGTATTGCTAGCAATACTAACTGAAACACCTGAAAGCGCAGCTTCATTCCTTTACCCTGTTGAACGTCGTTGGTTGGCAACATTACATTAATAAGAAGATATATAGTTTTTAATTTTTTTTTAATTATGACATATTCAAACCTAAACAAAGCAGAAAAACGAATTATCTGCTCAATGTGTAAATGCAATTGTTTTTATTAAAAATCATTGTAGATATACTAGAGTGAAGATGACCAAATGTAAATAAAACTTTTGGGACTCTCAATAAGCCTATAGCGTCTTTGTTCAAATGCCATCTGGTACTTCGTGTTTCAAACAGCAATGGAGTCAAATCTTGTTAAAACCATTGCGCACAAATGACAGTTATCAAGCGTTTAAAATAATGGAAGGTTGTGAGGGTATTTGTTGGACTATGAGAACAACTATCAATCGCTCAATGGAACGTCAGGACTCTCCTCGACCGAGAAGTAGCCGACCGACCGGAAAGACGTACTGCACTAGTAGCAATGGAACTCGCCAAGTACAATATAGACATTGCCGCCCTGTGCGAAACAAGGTTCTCAGAGTCTGGTAGTCTTAATGACTTGGAATACTCTTTCTTCTGGAGTGGCAGACCCAAAGGAGAGAGAAGGGAGGCTGGAGTGGGCTTTGCTATAAAGAAGGACATCGTGACAATGCTGACAGAAATGCCACGGCCAGTAAGTGACAGAATCATGATGATGAGACTACCTCTGAGCAAGGACAACTATGCTACAATTATCAGTGTTTACGCTCCAACAATGACAAACCCGGACGATAACAAGGAGGCTTTCTACAACCAGCTGTCAAGTACGCTCAGAGACATCCCTCGTACCGATAAGCTACTGCTGATAGGAGACTTCAATGCAAGGATAGGAAGAGACAATGACAAATGGACCATGGTCATGGGCAAATATGGGATCGGGAAACGCAACTCCAATGGCGAGCTTCTACTGGCTTTGTGCTCTGAGTTCGAACTGATAGTGACGAACACCATGTTCAAGCAGAAGGATGAACGCAAGACCACCTGGATGCATCCTCGTTCCAGACACTGGCATATGATCGACTTCATCATCACGAGGTGTCGGGATAAGATGGACATCCACAGTACTCGAGCCATGCGTGGAGCTAACTGCTGGACCGATCACCATATGCTGAGGTCAAAAGTGGCATTTAGAGTACGACAAAAGCACAACAGACAAGGGGTAAGAAAACCGACCAAGCTAAACACAGCAAAACTACGTACCATCAGTCATAGGGAGAGCTTCGAGCAGGAGATGGACAGCGCTCTCGCCCAATGGGAGGAGAAGGAAAGCTCAACACCAGATGAGGAATGGGCAGCTCTGCAACAGGTAGTATACAACACAGCTAAAACATTTCTCGGCAAGCCAGACAGAAAACACCAGGACTGGTTCGACCCCAACGACCAGGAGCTACAAAATCTAATAAGCAGAAGAGACCAATCCCACCAGAGAGTGTTGCAGACCAGGAGTACTAGATCCACCACTGCAGCGTACAAAGATGCCTGCAGACTGCTACAAAAACGCACCCGTGCCCTGAAGTCAGAATGGTGGGAAATGAAGGCAGAGGAGCTGCAGAGATCTGCAGACAGAAATGACATGAAGGGCTTCTACAATGGACTGAAGGAAGTGTGGGGACCCGCGAAAAAAGGACCTGTTCACCTGAAGTCAACAGATGGAATGGAGACCTTCTCTGACAGCAAGAGAGTTGTGGCAAGATGGAGTGAACACTTCCAAAAACTACTCAACGTCCCTGGCGACATAGAACATGAAGCTCTTGTCAACATCCAGCAGCGCATTACCAACACATGCCTTGATGAGATTCCAAACATGGATGAGATGGCTAGAGCAATCGCCGGCCTGAAAGATGGCAAAGCACCTGGGAGTGATGGAATTCCTGCTGAAGTATGGAAGCACGGAGGAGACAATCTGTCCAACAGACTGCACCAATTAATCACCAAAGCCTGGGAAGAGGGTTCTGTACCACAAGCGTGGAAGGATGCCAGCATTGTAACCATCTACAAGAAAGGAGATCGAACAGACTGTGGGAACTACAGAGGAATCTCTCTTCTTTCCATAGCAGGCAAGATCTTCGCCAGGATCCTGCTCAACAGACTATCTATTCACATAACACCAGAAGTAGTTCCGGAGACACAGTGTGGCTTCAGATCCAACCGGACCACAGCGGACATGATATTTTGTCTTCGACAACTACAAGAAAAGTGCATTGAGCAGGACCGACCACTATATATAGTATTTGTTGACTTCACGAAGGCGTTTGATACAGTCGGAAGGACTGGGCTATGGCAGCTACTGAGGAAATATGGATGCCCAGAGAAATTCACAACCATGATCGAGGCTCTACATACGGGAATGATGGCGAATGTGAGTGTTGGAGGGGAAGTCTCGGAAACGTTCGGTGTTACCAATGGTGTCAAGCAAGGCTGTGTACTGGCCCCCACGCTCTTCTCCATCTTCCTATCAGCAATGCTTGTCGAGGCTTTCCGAGGCATGGGAGATGGCGTCTATATACAGTCTAGACAGAGCGCTGACCTATTCAACATCGCACACTTCAGAGCGAAGACCAAGACTACCCAGATACTTGTGAGAGAGCTGCTATACGCAGATGACAGTGCACTGGTCGCCCACTCCGCTGAAGAGATCCAGAGAATAGTGGATGCTTTCTCCGATGCATCAAAGAAGTTCGGCCTGAAGATTAACATCAAGAAGACGGAAGTGCTGTACCAACCCAACTCTACAAGAACCCGAGAGGAGGATATCATGGTTGATGGAAACAAACTGAACTCTGTTCCGGAATTCACCTACCTCGGAAGCACTATATCAAGTGATGGACGCATTGATGCTGAAATACAGAGGAGGATGGCCAAGGCTAGCGCATCTTTCGGCCGATTACGCCAGAGACTCTGGAACAACCACCATGTGTCCACGCGGGTCAAAGGCAAGATCTACCGTGCAATTGTGCTATCCACCTTACTATACGGAGCCGAGGCCTGGACAGTGTACAGACGACAGGTGAAAAAGCTGCATGCCTTCATGATGCGACATCTGCGTTCGATCATGAGGCTAACCTGGAAGGACAAAGTGACAAACAAGGAAATACTCGGTCGGATAGGGCTGCCCTCTATGGAAGATCTTCTGATCAAAAAGAATCTCCTGTGGACTGGACACCTCATGAGGATGTCATCAGACAGACTACCAAAGCAGATCCTCTACTCTCAATTGTCTTCTGGTCACAGACAGAGAGGACGCCCTCGTCTCCGGTTCAAGGATACCATCAAGAGAAACCTCAAGCTGAGAGACATAAAGACCGACTCATGGACATCACTCTCACAGCAGAGAACTAAATGGAGTGCGGCGGTCAAGAAATGAAAGCAGTCTTTGTCGCATAGCGACTGACAGCATGATGATGATGATGTTCTTTAAATTTATAGAAGGCAATAGAACCAGAGGACACAAAGCAACATTAGTCAAGGAACAGTGTAGGTTGGTTGGACATGAGAAAATACTCATTATCAGAGGGTAATTGTAGTGTTTTGCGTGGTAAAGACCACAGACAAACCTTTTGCACAATCACATGTAATGTCATTTCTGTAAACTACACACCCGGCTCCGAGTACACGGAATTCACAACGTATAATAGTGATTACCATTCTGGCAATATACTACATCTCCCCCTTTTTTCAGAGAGTCACTGTCCACAAATTATCTCCGAATCAGTTTCAACAAATATGTTAGCACAATTATTGTCCATTAATCCGGCAGATGCTAACTTAAACAAGAACAGTCTATTTTTCACGTAGTCTCTCATCCATATTGGTTCGGATCGAACACGCACTGGTCGCGTAAATGAGGCAGTTGGCATGGTAGGTGTGCTAACTACCATCGGTGGGGGTTCTGGGTCTAGCTTAGCACGTTCCAACCTTCACATCTGCCATGATTGCTGGGTCGCTTCCCACATCTCTGCAACCCACGTTGACAGGAACGGGTGTCACCGTCTGTCCATCGGATATCTCTGAGCTGCTTTTCAGCTTCTTCATATGTGCTACGTTCCTCATCTTTCGTGGCTCCTCTCCTCTCCGAATAACCACAGCATTGCCTTCTCGGTCAACCACCTCATACGGTTCTCTCTCAAATGGCGTGGTCAGCTTATTTCTCCTACTTTGCCTGATGGTCAATCTGTCGCTGATGTCGCTGACCTTAGCACCTCTCTTCTTATCTGCATACTCTTTCTCATACCTCTTTCTCCTCGCATCTCTCTCACGAATTTGCATTTGCCATTGCAACTCATCCATGCAACTTGTTCCGCAGTTTTGGACCCATCAGGATCTCTGCTGGACTTACACCCGTGAGGAGTCGTCCGGTACTGGAACAGTTTTGGACCCATCAGCACCTCTGCTGGACTTACACCCCTGACGGTATGAGGAGTAGTCCGGTACTGGAACAGGAAGTTCTGCAGTTCTTCCTTCCAGTGTTTCTTCTCTGTTTTAGCGATCTTAATGGCTTTCATCATTGTCTCGTTAAAACGTTCCACTTCCCCGTTGCTTTGTGGCCAGTACGGGACACCTTTGGAGTGTTGTATCCCTAGATACTCGAGGAATCCTTCGAACTCAGCAGCAGCAAATTGTGGTCCGTTGTAAGGCAGTCCATGAGTGGTAAGCATGGTCTCCGAGCAGTTGATGATGTTTTGAGCATTCGCGTTGCCCATCCAAACCACTTCTGGCCACCCGGAGAAATAATCAATGACCACCAACATACTTTCACCATTTGGCAGTGGCCCACAGAGGTCTATTGCCGGGAGTGGTGTCGACCTTATCGGCTCTGGACTTGGACGAGCACCCATTAGTTGACATGGATAGCAGAATCTGACGAAAGCTTCAACGTCTTTGTCCATTCTGGGCAACCACACTTTCTCTCTCAGTCTGGCCTTGGTGCGTACCACACCTTGGTGTGCCTCGTGAGCTAGGACCAAGGCTCTTTTCTGCATCTTCTGTGGGAGAACGATACGGCTTCCCTTCATTACGATCTGACAAATTACCCACAACTCGTCACGTACAGCCTTGAACACTGTGTGCTCTAGGTCTGCCCACTTGTCTTCTCGGACCGCATGTCGCACCTGAATCAACAACGGGTCTTCGGCTGACTCTCGCTCAATCTGTGTGGCTGTCATGGCTGCAGACACGGAGTCCATCACTACTGAGTAGGCGTACTCTTCGACACTGACGCCAGATTCTGTCTCACTCCCGTCTATGGGTAGTCTACTCAACCCATCTGCCAAATTCTTCCATCCTGGGATGTACTTGATCTTGAAACTGTACTGCTGTAGGCCTAGCAACCATCGTTCCAATCTCGCATTTGGTGGTTTAGCCTGTCCGCCATACACCTGTATCAGGGGCTTGTGATATGTGTGTATTTCAAACTCTCTGCCGTACAAGTAGAGATGAAATTTGTCGCATGCCCACTTCACGGCTAAGGCTTCTCTTTCAAACTGAGAATACCTTGTTTCTGCATCTCGCAGCTTCCTGCTGGCATAGTACACTGGCTTATACTGCCCATCTTCCTGCTTTTGTTGAAGAACAGCTCCCAAACCAACAGGCGAAGCATCAGTGACTATGCGCGTGTCTGCATCTAACCTGTAGTAGGCCATTATTGGTGCTTTTGTTGAAGAACAGCTCCCAAACCAACAGGCGAAGCATCAGTGACTATGCGCGTGTCTGCATCTAGCCTATAGTAGGCCATTATTGGTGCCTTTGTGAGTCTTCGTTTGACCTCGTCAAACGCTCTTTGCTCTTCCTTGGTCCACTTCCACTTGGCTCTATCACGTGTCAACTCCCACAACGGCTGTGTGATCGTAGCAAAATCAGGGATGAACTTGGAACTGAACAATGCTGAACCCAGAAAACTTCTTACTTCAGCCGCATGTTTCGGCTTGGGCGCTGCCGCCATGGCCTCAACTTTGTTTTCTGTTACCCGCAGACCTTTGTCTGACATTGTGTGTCCCATGAAATTGATCTTCCTAACTTTGAACTTTAGTTTCTCGAAGTTGAATGTAAGTCCGCTTTCAGCAAACTTCCTTACGACCGCTAACACTCGCTCGTCATATTGGTCGTCATCCTCATCTCCAACGATGAGATAGTCGAGGATGTTCCGGGACAGTCCTGCACCACCTGTCTGATGATGTGATTGCACTTCTCGGAGGCCATTTTCAACCCGAATACCAGGCGCTTGTACCTATAGAGACCATTTGGTGCTGCGAACGTGGTAACATCTCCGGATTCTGGGTGTAGTTCCACCTGGTGGAATGATATGTTCAGGTCGAGCTTTGTGAACATCTTCATTTCCCCCATCTCCTGTACTGTCTCTTCGACTGTGGGGTGAGTTGACGCTCCCGTATTATGGCTTTGTTCGCTTCTAACATTCTGCTTTCCACGACCTCGCCCGCTGTTCCTGTCCATGCCTCCACGACCACGATGAGGCTTGCCACCAACAGTGGCGCCACCTTGTGATTGCCTGGTGTGGCAACAGGCTGGGAAGTGTCCGATTTTGCAGCATTTCTCACGTGTGATTTTTAGATTTTCTACAATCTCTTGCTGTGTGACCAATACTATCGCATCTCCAACATTTTCCTTTAAATGTTCTGTCTGGAGAGTTGAAACCACTAGAGTGCTTGGTGTAGATAGTGTTGGCTTCTTCCCTTGTACCAGACGGTGTCAACAACAAAGCATCTGGCTCGTCAAAGATGTTTACAATCTCCTGCAACTTAGCTAGCATCAGATTTTCCTCTCTGTACAGTTTTCTCTTCAACACTTTGTCTCAAATGAAATAGAGAACTCGGTCTCTTATTTGGTTATCGTCTTCTGTTCCATACTCACAGTGTTCAACCGTCTTGTTTACTTTTAGTCGTACGATTAAATTATTGATCGCATCTCCTCCTTCCTGTGACGTAGACAGGACATTATGTCTCTCTTTAGGAACATTTTTCTTGACCTCGAAATACTTGTCTAGTGCCTGGGCACACTTGTCATAGTCATTATCCTCCCCAGTGTCCGGCAGGGTCAGGAATAATTTCTGTAACTGGTGACCGCCCATGTGAAGGAGTACTGCACGCTTCTGCTTGTTGTCGGTTACCCCCGAAGCAATGACATACATTTCGAATGACGATTTCCAGCTTTTCCATTTGTTGGCTAACCCCGAAATGTCAGTTGTATTGAATTCGAACGGAGGAATTCCCGCTAAGCCGCTTAGTACAGCTGCCATGATGCGAGAACGCGACTGTCGACTTTGCACCAACTATCGCCCACCGACACCGTTTGTAGCTACTTAACGGCCGGCTGTCAGCAATGTCTATTCGACTTGTTGTTGGTGTACATGTGTGCTACTTTTTTAAGAACATGTCCCTACGTTAGTGTTGTTCATCCTCGTCGCCATAATGTAGTGTTTTGCCTGGTAAAGACAACAGACAAACCTTTTGAGCAAACACGTCACATGTAATGTCATTTCTGTAAACTACACACCCGGCTCCGAGTACACGAAACTCACAACGTATAATAGTGATTACCATTCTGGCACTATACTACAGTAATAAATTAATGGAACAAACGGTCAAATGATTGTGCTAATGGTAGTAGTGTGAATATATTTAAGAATTGAATTGACATATATCTTATAAGGGCGAGCTATACATAGATGATAAAAAAAGTTGGACTCTCGATGAGTCTATAGCTTGTAATCTGAAACTTGTAGTTTTGAATGGCAATATTGTTAAATCTTAAATCTAAAATCATTGTCATACCAAAATCACTGCTCCACCATGAGTTTCCTGTGATTAACGTTATATCACATAGGCGCCTGATAATGAGAAGGTTGCGGCGTGCTTTATAGAGTTCTCGGACTGTGACGGCAATCCGTGTCGCAATGGCGGGCATTGCGTCGCCAGCGGGAAAGGGTTCGTCTGCAACTGTCCCGTGGAATACCGCGGGTTGTATTGCGAAGGTACCGACACGTCATGGGGCTGTTGCTAGTCTACGGCATGATTATGATCACAGCTGATGTATCTACGTTCGTCAGAGGCTTATCTCATTCTGTACAATAACGTAATAGGTTTACGATCAAATAAACTTTAAATGTAGATAACAAATGAGCGAATAAAAATAGGAAACATAAGGCAAAGCACGACAGATTTAGCTGGGCAGTTGCTGGAATTGTTTTTCTGCAGCCTTAATGCCTTGGGTTTTAGCGTTAAACAGTCGTCTCCTTAATACGACACGCAAACTGTAATCGTCGTCCCCTTGTTCTTGTTTCTATCGTCGTCCATTTATTCTTGTTTCCATCGTCGTCCACTTGTTCTTGTTTCCATCGTCGTCCCCTTGTTCTTGTTTCCATCGTCGTCCATTTATTCTTGTTTCCATCGTCGTCCAATTGTTCTTGTTTCCATCGTCGTCCCATTGTTCTTGTTTTCATCGTCGTCCACTTGTTCTTGTTTCCATCGTCGTCCAATTGTTCGTGTTTCCATCGTCGTCCACTTGTTCTTGTTTCCATCGTCGTCCACTTGTTCTTGTCTCCATCGTCGTCCAATTGTTCTTGTTTCCATCGTCGTCCAATTGTTCGTGTTTCCATCGTCGTCCCCTTGTTCTTGTTTCCATCGTCGTCCCCTTGTTCTTGCTTCCATCGTCGTCCAATTGTTCGTGTTTCCATCGTCGTCCACTTGTTCGTGTTTCCGTCGTCGTCCACTTGTTCTTGTTTCCATCGTCGTCCAATTGTTCTTGTTTCCATCGTCGTCCACTTGTTCTTGTTTCCATCGTCGTCCAATTGTTCGTGTTTCCATCGTCGTCCAATTATTCGTGTTTCCATCGTCGTCCACTTGTTCGTGTTTCCATCGTCGTCCAATTGTTCGTGTTTCCATCGTCGTCCAATTGTTCGTGTTTCCATCGTCGTCCACATGTACGTGTTTCCATCGTCGTCCACTTGTTCTTGTTTCCATCGTCGTCCACTTATTTTTGTTTCCATCGTCGTCCAATTGTTCGTGTTTCCATCGTCGTCCACTTGTTCGTGCTTCCATCGTCGTCCCCTTGTTCTTGTTTCCTTCGTCGTCCCCTTGTTCTTGTTTCCATCGCCGTCCAATTGTTCGTGTTTCCATCGTCGTCCACTTGTTCGTGTTTCCATCGTCGTCCACATGTTCGTGTTTCCATCGTCGTCCACTTGTTCTTGTTTCCATCGTCGTCCACTTATTCTTGTTTCCATCGTCGTCCAATTGTTCGTGTTTCCATCGTCGTCCACTTGTTCTAGTTTCCATCGTCGTCCAATTGTTCGTGTTTCCATCGTCGTCCAATTATTCGTGTTTCCATCGTCGTCCACTTGTTCGTGTTTCCATCGTCGTCCAATTGTTCGTGTTTCCATCGTCGTCCAATTGTTCGTGTTTCCATCGTCGTCCAAATGTTGGTGTTTCCATCGTCGTCCACTTGTTCTTGTTTCCATCGTCGTCCACTTGTTCTTGTTTCCATCGTCGTCCAATTGTTCGTGTTTCCATCGTCGTCCACTTGTTCGTGCTTCCATCGTCGTCCCCTTGTTCTTGTTTCCATCGTCGTCCCTTTGTTCTTGTTTCCATCGTCGTCCAATTGTTCGTGTTTCCATCGTCGTCCACTTGTTCGTGTTTCCATCGTCGTCCACTTGTTCGTGTTTCCATCGTCGTCCACTTGTTCTTGTTTCCATCGTCGTCCACTTGTTCTTGTTTCCACCATCGTCCACTTGTTCTTGTTTCCATCGCCGTCCCCTTGTTCTTGTTTCCATCGTCATCACCTTGTTTCCATTTCCAGCCGATGCGAGACTATTCTACGATCCACTCCCCGCCGTGAGCTCGAGTAACACAATCCAGCGGGTCGAGATGGCGACACTATTGGGAGTCATGCTGTGTGCATTAATCGCCTCCGTGCTTATTATTGGTTGTTTCATTGGAGTCATGTGCGAGAAAAGGTGAACGCATAACGTGCTAAAGACAATGACGTTGCCACAGGGGAGACCGGGGCTAGTTGTATACAGTAGTTTGTTGGACGTCCACCAGCGGACACACGGTCCAACAATCAGGATTTCAAAAGACGAAGTTAACGATGTGTGGATAAAAAACGACTTTTTAACCATCTAAAACTTTGTTTGCTCCGCCCACGCAATCACACACTATCGTGTCATGCAGCCACTATGTTTCGTGAATGAAACTTGAAACATGCCTACTATATAGTATAAGGGGTTGTGCCAAGTAGAAATTAAACTAAAATTCAGGATTTGTTATCGTACACGGGCGTTCAACTGCAAAAATTTAGTTTGTTACAATTGCACTGGGGCAAGTTGTTACAACTGTAACAACGCTCGGGCGGTTCGTACCGACGGCTCAGCCAGCGAGTCGGGTGACCACAATGACTGAAAGAACAAAACTTATTTAACCACGACGTGTAAATGCTTCATTTCACTTGTGAAGCCTAGTGTACTGGTTTATAAACAGTACTGTAAATGCTAGCAGCGTAAATGTGTTTAAAAACAAAATTGACAAATATCTCAGACGGTCGGGTTACATAGATGAACAAACTTGGACTCTCGGCTCTCTTGGGTAGATGTGTTGGCTGAATTGTTATTACATTTAGTACAAGGCCTATGTAAAGTATTCAAATAAAGCATTGACCTAACTTACACTACACTGTCGCTCAACTTTCCCCACACCAAGTGTTAGTTGAGCCACCTTACCAACCCTGGTGCCCTGAGTTTCACACGCAGTGCAACCAAAGTCAACACTGGGGACCTTTTTACCCTATTCCTAAATTTGGAGGATTTCGGCTTTCGATTTGTGTTTATCAAGTACGTGAGGGGCGCCGAGCCGGCCGGAGCTGCCTCCCTGTCGGGCGCGTGAGGGGCGCCGATCCGGCCGGAGCTGCCTCCCTGTCGGGCGCGAGAGGGTCGCCGAGCCGGCCGGACGGCAGTGATGTTGTTGGTGACTCGCTACAGGGGTCTACTGCAGTGGTTATTCAGTCGACATATCACGACACTTTACAATATATATATACAAGTGTTATCAAGTGTTCGTGTGGTGTTTGTAGAAAGTTGCCGAGGGGTGAAGGCGATGAGGCGGCCAACAGTTTCTGGACAGACGCTGCTAAGGCGCTTGTGCAGAAGACAGAGGGAAGCGGGGACGTTTCATCAAAGGAGTCAACTGAAGACGAAGATGGTGCTCGAGGTATTAACTGGCGCATCTGTTTCTTTAGTGCTTTAGTGAGACCGTAACGCAAAGAACGTGAGGCGTCGCTAACAATCACCACCGAGTCTGAGCAGACAATAAGAGGAAAGCAGAAAGCAAATGCTGAAAGCATCAACTATGTAATCCCCACTTCCACCTCCCCCCTCCACCTCCCCCCTCCACTTCCCCCCTCCACCTCCACGAGGGAGGCGGTGGCTCGGCGGTCAGAGCGTCGGACTGTCAACCGAGCGTTGGTTTCTATGCAAGGGGAAGTAAAATACCTCACACAGGGGGTAAATATGTAACCAGTCGTGGACTGAGGGTGGAAGTCTCTCTCACCCACTGATTTTAGTTCCCGCGGCGGGAGCTGCCTCCCTCTCGGGCGCGTGAGGGGCGCCGAGCCGGCCGGAGCTGCCTCCCTGTCGGGCGCGTGAGGGGCGCCGATCCGGCCGGAGCTGCCTCCCTGTCGGGCGCGAGAGGGTCGCCGAGCCGGCCGGACGGCAGTGATGTTGTTGGTGACTCGCTACAGGGGTCTACTGCAGTGGTTATTCAGTCGACATATCACGACACTTTACAATATATATATACAAATGGTCGTCCGATATGACCGTCACGTGTATGATTTTGTTTTTTTCCAAACCAACTGTCAGTAACCTGACTAGTTATCATTGACTGCGTGTACAACGGCCGCCACACAACAAGAACCAGTTATCACTGACTGCGTGTACAACGGCCGCCACACAACAAGAACCAGTTATCATTGACTGCGTGTACAACGGCCGCCACACAACAAGAACCAGTTATCACTGACTGCGTGTACAACGGCCGCCACACAACAAGAACCAGTTATCATTGACTGCGTGTACAACGGCCGCCACACAACAAGAACTAGTTATCACTGACTGCGTGTACAACGGCCGCCACACAACAAGAACCAGTTATCACTGACTGCTTGTACAACGGCCGCCACACAACAAGAACCAGTTATCATTGCCTGCGTGTACAACGGCCGCTACACAACAAGAACCAGTTATCACTGACTGCGTGTACAACGGCCGCCACACAACAAGAACCAGTTATCACTGACTGCGTGTACAACGGCCGCCACACAACAAGAACCAGTTATCACTGACTGCGTGTACAACGGCCGACACACAACAAGAACCAGTTATCACTGACTGCGTGTACAACGGCCGACACACAACAAGAACCAGTTATCACTGACTGCGTGTACAACGGCCGCCACACAACAAGAACCAGTTATCACTGACTGCGTGTACAACGGCCGCCACACAACAAGAACCAGTTATCATTGACTGCGTGTACAACGGCCGCTACACAACAAGAACCAGTTATCATTGACTGCGTGTACAACGGCCGCCACACAACAAGAACCAGTTATCATTGACTGCGTGTACAACGGCCGCCACACAACAAGAACCAGTTAGAGTCCAGACAGTTTAGCTACCGTACGTTAGCTAAGCATGTTAAAAGATAAATGTGTTCTTTGTTACACCCACAGACCCCAACAAGCTTCGCTCGATACTGAAGAACGGAAGGCAACGTAACGACATCGGTGGCGCCACGGTTACAAAGCCGGTCGGGTCAAGGGACTTCTGGGACATAGCTTAGGACCTGCATCCAGCCGACGACATGAGGTCAGTGGCGTAACGCCGTGGTCCGCTGACCGTCACTAGAGACAATCGATCTACGGCAATTTCATAACATCATTCCACATTATTGGACATTTATCCGAGGCGCTAAAGCAGTCGACGTCGTTACGTTGAATCCACATTGTATTCATAATCAATGCAATGGTCAGTTCCGCTTATTATTAAACCAATCAATCAAGGTTAACTGCTATCAAGACGTATGATGACTTCCGCACAAAGTTGGCTTGCCAATATTGGTTTAGCTAAGACCGGTTTACACGAGCGATTTGTGCCCCAATTGGTCGGGCGACACCGTGTCGGATGACAATGCGCAGCTAATTATTGCGTGCGTTTAGACGAGCGACGTGAAAGGGCAATGAGGGTGCACCGACTGTTGGTCGCGGCGGTGGATGATTGGCCACTGACGGTGCACCGACTGTTGGTCGCGGCGGTGGATGATTGGCCACTGACGGTGCACCGACTGTTGGTCGCGGCGGTGGATGATTGGCCACTGACGGTGCACCGACTGTTGGTCGCGGCGGTGGATGATTGGCCACTGACGGTGCACCGACTGTTGGTCGCGGCGGTGGATGATTGGCCACTGACGGTGCGCCGACTGTAGGTCGCGGCGGTGGATGATTGGCCACTGACGGTGCACCGACTGTTGGTCGCGGCGGTGGATGATTGGCCACTGACGGTGCACCGACTGTTGGTCGCGGCGGTGGATGATTGGACACTGACGGTGCACCGACTGTTGGTCGCGGCGGTGGATGATTGGCCACTGACGGTGCACCGACTGTTGGTCGCGGCGGTGGATGATTGGACACTGACGGTGCACCGACTGTTGGTCGCGGCGGTGGATGATTGGACACTGACGGTGCACCGACTGTTGGTCGCGGCGGTGGATGATTGGACACTGACGGTGCACCGACTGTTGGTCGCGGCGGTGGATGATTGGACACTGCTTCAAAACTGCCACCAACAGTCGGAAGAATCTGACCCAGTCCCAGTTCGAACGACACAATCGTAACCGCAAATTGACCTCGTTAATTGTGCCCGCGGGGTATTTATGCGACCAATTCTAGCACCGCGACACCGGATCGGCCGACTAATTGGGTGGCAAATAATCGCTCGTGTAAACTGGCCTCTAGTCTTCCTGAGAAGTAACCGTGCATTCAGCGTTGTTGGTCTGATAGATCACCTCCGATATAGTCGGCCTGCGATGTCAGTTGAAACTGTCAAAACGTTATTTCCATTGACTGTGTTTATGTTATGTTGTGTTCGTAAAATAAACGGAATACTTTACATTCTATGTTTGTTCTGTGAAATGCACAAAACGTTTGATCATTCCTGTCAATGGTGACGCCATAGTTACAAGACCAAAGACAAGGTCAACTCGAGAACTGTCAGAATAATTTATATCACACACATAACAATGCAAACAACACATAACATATAAATTAATTAAATCATGTAAATTAACAAATGACAATGGCCTGTCTGACGAATAGGTAAACGTTCACAATAAATCGAACAATCCAACATGTTTCCACAAGAGGGCTTCTTCCTTTGCAACTACTGCTATGTATTTAAAAATACAATGCCATGTGATTCCTTGTAATTTCTGTGCTCCGAGTTGACTGGTGAACAGTTTAAGACAAAGCAATAAAATACATGAACACTGGAATCAATTTGATAAAGAGAAAGAACACAAAGCAGACAGTGATGCTGATTGTGATGCTGACCACGTCCTGTGTTAGCTATCACAAAACAAATTCCTGATTCAGACAGTACATCCGTATGAAGTGTTGTCACATGAATGAAGCTTCTTTACCAACAGCTCTGATACTGTCATCAAGTTCTACAAGTAATGTAATGATGGTGCAATGGTCTGCTTGGTTTAACATGCAGTAATAACACCAAAGAAGAAACGATTATCTTTTAATCACAACTATTAAACTTTACTCAGCCACGTACGGGACAGCCTGCTGGCCATGCCACCTGGAAAGCAGAAGAAGAACTAATTATCTCAGAATATTCAGTTCCTGCTGAAGGCTATCAACCGTAGCCAAAACGTTGACTAAGTAAATCTCAATAGTTGTGATTAGAAGAAAATTGTTTCTTTTTTATTATCTGCCAACTTGATGCACATTTTCACGAGTAGTAACAACAGCTGACAAAGACACTGCGAGAATAAAAAACTGTGGAGATGACAATAGTCTCATTTGATAAGGTGGTGTCAAAGCCACAACATGTGAACTGCAGCATTAGACCTCAGACAGCGTTTGAGGTCTATGATCCATCACAGCTGTGGCGACGTCACTCTTGATGAAATACACAGGTAGATTGACAGTGCACTTGGGTGTTAGGCCCTGAGACTAGTACGGGCCTTGTCCAGGACGTCCTTGCGGATTTTTGGGTAGTTTGGATGACTGGACAACACCTGTAAGCAGTACAGACAACACCTGTAAGTAGTACAGACAACACCTGTAAGCAGTACAGACAACACCTGTAAGCAGTACAGACAACACCTGTAAGTAGTACAGACAACACCTGTAAGCAGTACAGACAACACCTGTAAGCAGTACAGACAACACCTGTAAGCAGTACAGACAACACCTGTAAGCAGTACAGACAACACCTGTAAGCAGTACAGACAACACCTGTTAGCAGTACAGACAACACCTGTAAGCAGTACAGACAACACCTGTAAGCAGTACAGACAACACCTGTAAGCAGTACAGACAACACCTGTAAGCAGTACAGACAACACCTGTAAGCAGTACAGACAACACCTGTAAGCAGTACAGACAACACCTGTAAGCAGTACAGACAACACCTGTAAGCAGTACAGACAACACCTGTAAGCAGTACAGACAACACCTGTAAGCAGTACAGACAACACCTGTAAGCAGTACAGACAACACCTGTAAGCAGTACAGACAACACCTGTAAGCAGTAAAGACAACACCTGTAAGCAGTACAGACAACACCTGTAAGCAGTACAGACAACACCTGTAAGCAGTACAGACAACACCTGTAAGCAGTACAGACAACACCTGTTAGCAGTACAGACAACACCTGTAAGCAGTACAGACAACACCTGTAAGCAGTACAGACAACACCTGTAAGCAGTACAGACAACACCTGTAAGCAGTACAGACAACACCTGTAAGCAGTACAGACAACACCTGTTAGCAGTACAGACGACACCTGTTAGCAGTACAGACAACATGATGTCAGTGATCAACATCCTGGATCCACGTGACACCACCCGGTGTTACTATAACGACACCTTTCTTCACACAGAGTGACACGTTACTGGCAGACTACATGGTGACACATTAATGGCAGACTACATGGTGACACATTAATGGCAGACTACATGGTGACACGTTACTGGCGGACTACATGGTGACACGTTACTGTAGGACTACATGGTGACAAGCTACTGTCAGAGTACATGGTGACACGTTACTGGCAGACTACATGGTGACATGTTACTATCAGACTACATGGTGACACATTACTGTCAAACTACATGGTGACAAGCTACTGTCAGACTACATGGTGACATGTTACTGGCAGACTACATGGTGACATGTTACTGGCAGACTACATGGTGACACGTTACTGGCAGACTACATGGTGACAAGTTACTGTCAGACTACATGGTGACACTTTACTATTAGACTACATGGTGACAAGTTATTGTCAGACTACATGGCAATGCGGTACTATCAGACGAAATGGTGACACGTTACTGTCAGACTATATGGTGACACGTTATGGTCAGACTACATGGTGACACGTTATGGTCAGACTACATAGTGACACATTGCTGTCAGACTACATGGTCAGAGTTATGTGATCTGATATCATAGGGTGACACCTTACTGTCAGACTACATGGTCAGAGTTATGTGATCTGATATCATAGGGTGACACCTTACTGTCAGATTACTTGGTCAGAGTTATGTGATCTGATATCATAGGGTGACACCTTACTGTCAGATTACTTGGTCAGAGTTATGTGATCTGATATCATAGGGTGACACCTTACTGTCAGATTACTTGGTCAGAGTTATGTGATTTGATGTCTCAACATCATCAGGCTTTGCCATAGATTATCTGATCAGTGACAGCTACAAAGTTAGACCAGTCAGACTATGCTAATCTCTTGTACAATCATTGTATACAAATAAGTTATAAGATTTCTTCTTATTTTTGTACTCACGTTCCATACATCATAATAAATATTTTAAAGAAATCCTGCTTTCTTTGTCACTCTGCACTGTGACTTAATGTAAATGTGATTTAATTTATGTCCGGAAATCATCACAAAATGACCCGGTTTCACGACGACAACAAAATGTTACCATGAAATATAGGAGAGTACTCATAACTCACGTGATGACAAGTGTCAATGGCGTCGACGAAGCGCTTAGCTTTCAGGTAGTTGAAGGCAAGCTTGTAGCCTGCAAGGAGACAGTATGCAGAATAAATAACAACACTGTTCCAGTTTTCAAAGCTGCTGTAAATGCCTCATTTTACATCAGTTGACACAGAGAAGAAGAAAGACGAACACTCAAGATTGTAGAAGTGATCCAAACCAATATATGCGATGAGAGGAGGATTCTGTCATCCAGGGGACACTGAACTGACTCAATGGTATCATGAAGGAAAAGAACACCAGCCTGAGACAGGTTTTAAGAACAGAATGGTACAAGAACAGTGAAGATTGGAAAGCAAATTTCTGACCACACTGACAGGAGTCTTAATGTTACTTGAATTATTAACTGGAATATGGTGAGCATCAAATAAAGCATTCCACCATTCCTGTATCACTGACAATATGACATTTATTATGACTATTTATTATGACATTTCTAAATGTCATTATGGGTAAAATCATCCTACAATAATATATGACTTGTGAGATGTACTGGTGGCAGTGACTCACCTATCGTTGGATTGTTCTTCTTGTTATACCTCCACGCCATCTCATAGTTCAACACTGACAGTGACTCACCCATCGTTGGATTGTTCTTCTTGTTATACCTCCACGCCACCTCATAGTTCAACGCTGACAGTGACTCACCCATCGTTGGATTGTTCTTCTTGTTATACTTCCACGCCACCTCATAGTTCAACGCTGACAGTGACTCACCTATCGTTGGATTGTTCTTCTTGTTATACTTCCACGCCACCTCATAGTTCAACGCTGACAGTGACTCACCTATCATTGGATTGTTCTTCTTGTTATACTTCCACGCCACCTCATAGTTCAACGCTGACAGTGACTCACCTATCGTTGGATTGTTCTTCTTGTTATACTTCCACGCCACCTCATAGTTCAACGCTGACAGTGACTCACCTATCGTTGGATTGTCCTTCTTGTTATACCTCCACGCCACCTCATAGTTCAACGCTGACAGTGACTCACCCATCGTTGGATTGTTCTTCTTGTTATACCTGCACACCACCTCATAGTTCAACGCTGGCAGTGACTCACCTATCGTTGGATTGTCCTTCTTGTTATACTTCCACGCCACCTCATAGTTCAACGCTGACAGTGACTCACCTATCGTTGGATTGTTCTTCTTGTTATACTTCCACGCCATCTCATAGTTCAACACTGACAGTGACTCACCTATCGTTGGATTGTTCTTCTTGTTATACCTCCACGCCACCTCATAGTTCAATGCTGGCAGTGACTCACCTATCGTTGGATTGTTCTTCTTGTTATACTTCCATGCCATCTCATAGTTCAACGCCGCATCTTTGTAAGACTGTTCCTTCTCCATGATGTAGCCCATGTACTCGTAGGCCTTCGTACAGCTCTGTACACACAACACACATCAATGTATACAACTCTGATGGCAGAACACACACAGTGCACATCAGTGTATACAACTCTGATGGTAGAACACACACAGTGCAAATCAGTGTATACAACTCTGATAGCAGAACACACACAGTGCACATCAATGTGTACAACTCTGATGGCAGAACACACACAGTACACATCAATGTACACAATTTTGATGGCAGAACACACACAGTACACATCAATGTACACAACTCTGATAACAGAACACACACAGTACACATCAATGTACACAATTTTGATGTCAGAACACACACAGTACACATCAATGTACACAACTCTGATAACAGAACACACACAGTACACATCAATGTACACAACTCTGATAACAGAACACACACACAGTACACATCAATGTACACAACTCTGATGACAGAACACACACAGTGCACATCAACACATATAACTCTGATGGCAGAACACACACAGTATACATCAATGTACACAATTTTTATGGCAGAACACGCACAGTATACATCAAGTGCAATAATTGTATATTCAGCATTCCCAAAACTAGTTTAGCTTCACTTCACTTCACTGGGTTGTGAACATTCTCCTTCCATTTAGATACCATGTAAGCTATAATATGTTGCACAATTGATCCCAAGTGACGGCTCTAGGTGCTCTGACAATGATGTGCCACTCACCTTGTTGTAGAGCAGACAGAGCTTGAGAAGCTCTGTTGCCATGTCATACTTCCCGGACTGTGTGCACAAACAGAAATATAAACTCATGTCACATCAGAAAACATCACGTGTAAACCACGTTAGCGCATCTTCAACATATTCAACTAGATCTTAAGAAAACAAAAATTTTCAAATAGGCAATTTTGTTAAAGAAATTTGATAAAGAAAGCAATAATTTTTAAGTGCTGAAAAAACATCTACAAATCCCTATATTGCTTTGGTGGGCAAGACGTGTTTGCATAAACTATAAAGTGTCTCGAAATGCAATGTCAATGAGACTTACATATGACAAGAGTTTTCTGTCCACAAAGAATAACACCTCATTGCCATACTGCATTTTCAGAGTTATGTAATTTGATGTTGTAACAGACTTTGCCATATATTATCTGATTAGTCTCGGTGATTTACAAAGTTAGACACACCAGATTATGCTAATCTTTTATACAATTATTTACATACTAACAATAATGACATCTGATTTCCAGACTTTGAACGAAACTCTGCCCCGTATAATTCAACAAGCTGCTGCAGTCATTCGAGTGAACTGACCTGAATGTAGACGTCTGACAACAGTAACCAGCTCTTCTCCAAGTCCTCAGCATCCTGGTGCAGAGACATCATACCATCAACAATAGTGGTGACTTGGAGAAGTCAAAGCTATATATTTCTTGCTGTGTTGTGCTCTGTTACATCTTACACACACCTTAAAGGCGGTGGGTACTCATGCTGGTAGATTTTTGTCATAATAAGTTGACGTTTTGTGATTAGTTACTGAAATGTAAAGAGTAATATGTAAGAGATAACGCATCAGTGAGGTTCTACAGGGCACAGTGTCTTTTGCTGTACTCAAAATATGTATGTTACCTAGACAATTGAACATTTGAACTTAAAAGTCCTTCATTTACAGTATGTATATATGCCAGATGTGTATATTTGAGCTGTTCTAGGTTCTACAGAGCACAGTGTTTTTTTTGCTGTTCTCAAAATATGTATGTTACCTAGACAATTGAACATTTGAAATTAAAAGTCCTTCATTTACAGTATGTATATATGCCAGATGTGCATATTTGAGCTGTTTCCCTTCACACGTTATGCTGCGTCAGATGACACAAATCAAACAGCCTTTACCCACAGTAATCATAATCATTATGACATTTATATGAAATGAATAGCACCAACATTAAACAAGATCTACTAAGAGAAAAACTATAAGTTTTTTAAATATTGAATGGTTATGACGACATTGACAGGAATATGCTCTTCAAGTTAAAGAAGGTGGTAGAACTAGAAGGCACAAAGCAAATTTTGTCGGACTCTCGACAAGCCAATGGCTTCCTTGTCCACTTGCCACCTGGAACTTGATAAATCACTATGAATGTATGTATGTACAACAGGTGAACCTGGACATTACCTGCATGTTCCACGTGTTCTTGGCCACACGTTTCAGCTGGTTACGGGCCTTAGCCACATTCTTCAGCACCATGTATCCCGCTGCTAGGCCGTACAGAGCCCCAATGTGCTCTCTCTGAAACCCCAGGAGGCAGTCAAGTGTGACTATCTCTACAGTTAATGGCAATGAAGAAACAGTGAAGCATGAAGGTCACCATGGGAGAAGTCACATGATTACTGCTCTCTAAATATAAATCTTTTTTGTTTCATATAATTAACATAAGCACAATTTAGGCTATAACATCAGCAGTAATGGTGATTAAAAAAAGCATAACTACTAAATAAATAAATAGTCAACAACATGCCTGACTTTGTGTTAAAAGTTGAACTCTGAAATTTGCATTTTTCGGAGGCCATGAAAAAATTCATCATGCATGAGCAAGTGCTACGATTGGTCTGTTATATATTATAGCTCCTGAGGCATGACAAAATGTCAATTTGCAGCCTATGCCCTTTAGCATTCCCACATGTACTGCATCCACAAAGGCTAGAGGATGGCCACAACACATGAACACACCTCACTGGTAACGATTTCAGTGAAGGCCACCAGTGACCTCTCAACATCTGCCTTCTTCTTCGTGGCCACAAGCAACATGTTCTCAAGGATGCGAGCTCGCACATCGCCAGGTTTTGGCTTCAGCTCCTGTAAACGTCATTTGTATGAATTTCTTTCCCATAATCCATTTCTAATTTAATTTGTATATACAGTTCTGGTTTATCACTGATAAAAACCGGTATCACACATGCATGCATGTGCGCCGAACAATTAATACAAACTCAAGGTCCTGAAGCCAGGCCTGTGCATTCCCATCCAGCCCCCCTTTTAAGGACAATGGTGATTTTACAAGCTACTGCCAAAATGGCAGTTTACTTAAAAATCAAGCTGTTGATGGCAACACAAACCTGGAGCAGTTTGTCAGCTGTACGGATGGCAAGCTGTTCACTGTCAGCTTTCTCAGCAGATGCCCTGAAGTACCAACAAAACATATTCACTTCCTGCAGATATTCCAACTAGCTATTAGGAAGTGCCAAAATTTGAAAAGGAAAATATGGGCTGTATATGAATGATAAAAACAAGTGTGAGTGTATGTGTGACTGTCTGCATACACATGAGTATAAGTTTGTGCATACATATGTGTATATTTGCATTTTTCAGTAATGTGTGTCTCATCTTCCCCTTTATTTTTTAACGTTATAATTAATATGCTAACTATATATATATATATATTATATATATATATATATATATATATATATATATATATATATGTTAATTATATGTTAATTATATCCAGCATAAAAGTAACTTCCAGAGTTTGGCAAAACAATCGTTTGGGTAATATTTGGTGTCGGAAATAATTTCAAAACAATCAAAGCAAAAGCCAATATTGTTTACAATGTACTGAAAAAAAATTACTTCCAAAACGCTTCATGTGCTAATGAGACGGCTAGATGTAGACAGCACCAACAATGAATTGCTCCTGCAATGGGCCATGATTTGTGCCATACAGGCTTATAATCTGCTTGACTGACAGCGAAGACGATGTCAGGCAGTGGCTGCAGTCATTCGAGATTTTTTGTGAATAAACATTGTAAACAATATTATCTTTTGTTTTGTGCACTTGAAATTATCTAAATTTTCAAAACAGGAACATCTAGACAGTATGTCAAGATGGTCCTGATGGACAGGTCAACAGCTTTGAACCTACCCATGATCCTGAGAGACATGTCAACAGCTTTGAACCTACCCATGATCCTGAGAGACATGTCAACAGCTTTGAACCTACCCATGATCCTGAGACATGTCAACAGCTTTGAACCTATCCATGATCCTGAGAGACATGTCAACAGCTTTGAACCTACCCATGATCCTGAGAGACATGTCAACAGCTTTGAACCTACCCATGATCCTGAGAGACATGTCAACAGCTTTGAACCTACCCATGATCCTGAGAGACATGTCAACAGCTTTGAACCTACCCATGATCCTGAGGGACATGTCAACAGCTTTGAACCTACCCATGATCCTGAGAGACATGTCAACAGTTTTGAACCTACCCATGATCGAGATCAACTGCTTCAAACACTTCCCCTCCGATGGTGTCGTTGTCTGGATTAAGACATATCTCTATCATGTTGTACATGGCCATTGTTCCCCAGTCGGAGTCCTTCCGGGCCTTGTTGAAGTACTTTAGGGCTACATTTGGGTTTCCCGTGTACCTGCACATCAAGTTATATACAATACACAGGTAAACTAAAGTAATTAGGAGTATATTGTGTCGTTGAAAATTAAACTTGAATTCAATGTTCTAATATCTTGCTTGTTGCTTCAACTACAGCTGTTACTGTCAATAACTGAATATTACGGCAAAAGTCTGATTTATAAGAGTGAGGATGACTGGGCTATCAGTAGCACGCCATTAAACAGTTTTATGAAAATACAGGGTGATAAAAAATAAAAGAAACTGACACACATAAATGTGATACTGCAATGACGCAGGTGAGGAAATGAGGACGAAGTCTGACATAGTCCAAGTAACTACCTACCACTCGTAGAGCCCCATGCAGTAGTTGAAGCCAGGGTTGACAGCGCTCCGCCCCGCCGCAGTCTCTGCCATGTCCAAGAACTTGCCTGCCTCCTCCAACTTGCCCGACCGCCTCATGACGTCCACCAGCCTTGACAGCACCTTGTAGTTGTCTGATGCACATAAAGGTAATGGTCAGTTCTTATACTGCGTGGCATGCTATCCTAAGAACCACTCAATGCGCTATATACTTCACCCTTTGGCAGACCCTTTCCACCCAACATCAACTTGACTTCTCTGGAAAGTATTCAGCTATGCTGCAATTACTGCACGAAGACTATACGTTCATATATATATCCACCACTGTTTATGGCCAAGTACTCATTTATGCAGCTAAAGATTCAAATCCCTGTTCTCTCAACTGAGAGTCTGATGTTCTTACCACTGTGCCACAGTTCATTACAATATATGTAGTTTGTTTTCATAAATTATAATTTTGGTTTGTGTAGGGCAAGGTAACATTCTCAATAACAGCAAAGTTAGCCATGTAATTGAAAAACTAAGATGGTTAATCAAGGAAAATGATTCTGTTAATCATCCAAACTATTTCTTTAGGTTAATTGAAATATATTTTTTAAAGCTCATCAAGAGACCTGTCTAACATAGGGACCTCTCCATCGGGGACCTCTCCACCGGGGACCTCTCCACCCGGGACCTCTGTACTGGGGACCTCTCTACTTGGGACCTCTCCACCAGGGACCTCTCTACTGGGGACCTCTCTACTGGAGACCTCTCCATCGGGGCCTCTCTACTGGGGGCCTCTCTACTCGGAACCTCTCCACCGCGGACCTCTCTACTGGGGACTTCTTTACCGCAGACCTCTCCACTGGGGACTTCTCCACCGGGAACTTCTCCAATCTCTACAAATGGGACCTCTCCACTCACCTGGACACCTCTCCAGCAGTTGCTGGAAGTGATACATGGCCTGCTCGTAGTCGTTCTTCTGGAACATCAAGTCTGCCAGCATCTGTAATGACAGACATGCATTACTGATTACATGGGACATGCTTCACTGATTACATGGAATATACATCATTGATAACATGGGAAACGCTTCAATGATTACATGGGACATGCTTCAGTGATTACAAGCAATTGTTTCTACAACATGTTTGATTACACAAATATATATTAAAAGGAACATTCTTTTGGTACAATAAAAATGGAGAATAAACACAACACAAAGGTAGCACGGCTCACACAACAGACAACAGTACATTGTAACATACTACTGAAGTACATGATAGTTATTGCGTTGTTACTTTAAGTAATACATAAACAACACACAAACTGTATAACTTTTAACAAAACAAATTCATTTTATGACTCACAAATAATTTATATAATAATACATATTGTTTGGGCTGTTGCATTTATTTCATGACAGTTAAAATCAACATTTCTATCTGTCAGTGCAATTTCTTGTGAGGACTGTGTGTCCTGCACTGAACTGAGGGCAGTGTATCCAGCACTGAACTGACGACAGTGTATCGAGCATTGAACTGAGGAGGACAGTGTATCCAGCACTGAACTGAGGGCAGTGTATCCAGCATTGAACTGAGGAAGTATATCAGACACTGAACTGAGGACAGTGTACCCAGCACTGAACTGAGAAAGTGTATCCAGCACTGAACTGAGGACAGTGTACCTAGCACTTAACTGAGGACAGTGTGTTATGCACAGAACTGCCTGATGCCACGTTTTCACTAAACATGATCTGTGATGTTAAGTTCCTTCCATCACTCACCATGGTGGCTGCGTCGTTCACCTTGTCCTCCTTCAGGAGGGTCATGCACTGCTGTTGACACGCGTCCAGGTCTTCTGTCAACATGTACAGTTTTGACAGCTCCAGACTCACCTGGGAAGGAAAAGTGAAAATAACATCAGTGACTGAACACTAAATATTCCTGATTTATAACGAACAATTATCATTTGAATGTATTGAACCTTTTTGTCTGAAAATAAATTTGGATCTTTTTACAGCTACATATCTAGTTAACTTAATAACAACGCCAAACATGTTGAGTGCTTGTTGCTGGCTACCTTTCCATCATTGTCTGAGTAGAAAATTGCCTCTTTGTAGTTCTTGATGGCGCGCTCGTAGTCTCTCTTATCTCCAGCCTGACTCGCCAACTCACTGCAAATGCTGTGGACATGCAGAGGTAAAACATTACCACAGCTCCACTTTAACTACACAATCACAGATGTCTCCAAATCATTGGTAATGCTCTATCCTAGTGAAGCTGCCAGACAATCAAGATTTTGTAATTCTTTGTCGACCTCTGCTTCCTTCCCCCTTCAATCTTTCCTGTTTTCACTGGATGTTCTAACTTTCTCTTTCTCATCATTTGGCCTGCAAAATATGTGTATTCAAGACAACCAACGAAGGCCAACTGAGTTGGCAAAATAAGGAATACCAAAGTTTCGTGAGAGTTAATCACCATGGCAAATAAGTATATACATAGTTATAAATATACAGTGTATATATACGCCTACCACTAAATGTGTTGTACTATTGACTGGAACTGCACGATATTCTCCACAACTGTATCTGTCGTACAGTTTGCCTACCTTGCCAGAAGCTGTTTGTGACTGGGCACAGAATCTGGCTGCTCTAGCTGTGCTCTCTTTAACACCCTGTGAGAAACAACACAAACAACAACATATGTAATAATAATAATAATAACCATAGCACCTATATAGGGACAACTGTACAATACAATACAATAGAGGGACAACTGTACAATACAATACAATAGAGGGACAACTGTACAATACAATACAATAGAGGGACTACTGTATAATACAATACAATAGAGGGACAACTGTACAATACAATACAATACAATACAATACAAATTAGGGACAACTGTACAATACAATACAATAGAGGGACAATTGTACAATACAATACAATAGAGGGACAACTGTACAATACAATACAATACAATAGAGGTACAACAACTGTACAATACAATACAATAGAGGGACAACTGTACAATATAATACAATAGAGGGACAACTGTACAATACAATACAATAGAGATTTATTAAAATTAAACAATGAACATAACAATACAGTTATTGTACATGACAATTGTGAATAAAATGTTGATTGAGACCTGCACTAAGACCTGAAAGATCGCTGGCGTAATACAATACAATACAAATATAATTTAAAATACTTGTATTGTTCTAAAATCCTCGGGAGACCCAAGCTTAAGAGTGGACGAGTTCCACAGGGCTAGTGCGGCAACAGAGAAAGCTCGAGTTCCACAGAGCTAGTGCGGCAACAGAGAAAGCTCGAGTTCCACAGAGCTAGTGCGGCAACAGAGAAAGCTCGAGTTCCACAGAGCTAGTGCGGCAACAGAGAAAGCTCGAGTTCCACAGAGCTAGTGCGGCAACAGAGAAAGCTCGAGTTCCACAGAGCTAGTGCGGCAACAGAGAAAGCTCTAGTTCCACAGAGCTAGTGCGGCAACAGAGAAAGCTCGAGTTCCACAGAGCTAGTGCGGCAACAGAGAAAGCTCTAGTTCCACAGAGCTAGTGCGGCAACAGAGAAAGCTCTAGTTCCACAGAGCTAGTGCGGCAACAGAGAAAGCTCGAGTTCCACAGAGCTAGTGCGGCAACAGAGAAAGCTCTAGTTCCACAGAGCTAGTGCGGCAACAGAGAAAGCTCTAGTTCCACAGAGCTAGTGCGGCAACAGAGAAAGCTCTAGTTCCACAGAGCTAGTGCGGCAACAGAGAAAGCTCGAGTTCCACAGAGCTAGTGCGGCAACAGAGAAAGCTCTAGTTCCACAGAGCTAGTGCGGCAACAGAGAAAGCTCTAGTTCCACAGAGCTAGTGCGGCAACAGAGAAAGCTCGAGTTCCACAGAGCTAGTGCGGCAACAGAGAAAGCTCGAGTTCCACAGAGCTAGTGCGGGAACAGAGAAAGCTCTAGTTCCACAGAGCTAGTGCGGCAACAGAGAAAGCTCGAGTTCCACAGAGCTAGTGCGGCAACAGAGAAAGCTCGAGTTCCACAGAGCTAGTGCGTCAACAGAGAAAGCTCGAGTTCCACAGAGCTAGTGCGGCAACAGAGAAAGCTCGAGTTCCACAGAGCTAGTGCGGCAACAGAGAAAGCTCGAGTTCCACAGAGCTAGTGCGGCAACAGAGAAAGCTCTAGTTCCACAGAGCTAGTGCGGCAACAGAGAAAGCTCTAGTTCCACAGAGCTAGTGCGGCAACAGAGAAAGCTCGAGTTCCACAGAGCTAGTGCGGCAACAGAGAAAGCTCTAGTTCCACAGAGCTAGTGCGGCAACAGAGAAAGCTCTAGTTCCACAGAGCTAGTGCGGCAACAGAGAAAGCTCGAGTTCCACAGAGCTAGTGCGGCAACAGAGAAAGCTCGAGTTCCACAGAGCTAGTGCGGCAACAGAGAAAGCTCTAGTTCCACAGAGCTAGTGCGGCAACAGAGAAAGCTCGAGTTCCACAGAGCTAGTGCGGCAACAGAGAAAGCTCGAGTTCCACAGAGCTAGTGCGGCAACAGAGAAAGCTCGAGTTCCACAGAGCTAGTGCGGCAACAGAGAAAGCTCTAGTTCCACAGAGCTAGTGCGGCAACAGAGAAAGCTCGAGTTCCACAGAGCTAGTGCGGCAACAGAGAAAGCTCTAGTTCCACAGAGCTAGTGCGGCAACAGAGAAAGCTCGAGTTCCACAGAGCTAGTGCGGCAACAGAGAAAGCTCTAGTTCCACAGAGCTAGTGCGGCAACAGAGAAAGCTCGAGTTCCACAGAGCTAGTGCGGCAACAGAGAAAGCTCTAGTTCCACAGAGCTAGTGCGGCAACAGAGAAAGCTCTAGTTCCACAGAGCTAGTGCGGCAACAGAGAAAGCTCTAGTTCCACAGAGCTAGTGCAGCAACAGAGAAAGCTCGAGTTCCACAGAGCTAGTGCGGCAACAGAGAAAGCTCGAGTTCCACAGAGCTAGTGCGGCAACAGAGAAAGCTCTAGTTCCACAGAGCTAGTGCGGCAACAGAGAAAGCTCTAGTTCCACAGAGCTAGTGCGGCAACAGAGAAAGCTCTAGTTCCACAGAGCTAGTGCGGCAACAGAGAAAGCTCGAGTTCCACAGAGCTAGTGCGGCAACAGAGAAAGCTCTAGTTCCACAGAGCTAGTGCGGCAACAGAGAAAGCTCTAGTTCCACAGAGCTAGTGCGGCAACAGAGAAAGCTCGAGTTCCACAGAGCTAGTGCGGCAACAGAGAAAGCTCGAGTTCCACAGAGCTAGTGCGGCAACAGAGAAAGCTCTAGTTCCACAGAGCTAGTGCGGCAACAGAGAAAGCTCGAGTTCCACAGAGCTAGTGCGGCAACAGAGAAAGCTCGAGTTCCACAGAGCTAGTGCGGCAACAGAGAAAGCTCTAGTTCCACAGAGCTAGTGCGGCAACAGAGAAAGCTCTAGTTCCACAGAGCTAGTGCGGCAACAAAGAAAGCTCGAGTTCCACAGAGCTAGTGCGGCAACAGAGAAAGCTCGAGTTCCACAGAGCTAGTGCGGCAACAGAGAAAGCTCTAGTTCCACAGAGCTAGTGCGGCAACAGAGAAAGCTCTAGTTCCACAGAGCTAGTGCGGCAACAGAGAAAGCTCGAGTTCCACAGAGTTAGTGCGGCAACAGAGAAAGCTCGAGTTCCACAGAGCTAGTGCGGCAACAGAGAAAGCTCTAGTTCCACAGAGCTAGTGCGGCAACAGAGAAAGCTCTAGTTCCACAGAGCTAGTGCGGCAACAGAGAAAGCTCTAGTTCCACAGAGCTAGTGCGGCAACAGAGAAAGCTCGAGTTCCACAGAGCTAGTGCGGCAACAGAGAAAGCTCTAGTTCCACAGAGCTAGTGCGGCAACAGAGAAAGCTCTAGTTCCACAGAGCTAGTGCGGCAACAGAGAAAGCTCGAGTTACAACGTTTGTCTTAACTCTGGGAGTGAAAAGTGGATTAGAATTAGATGATCGAAGCTGTCTTGGCTGTCTTGCTGTAAGCAGTAAATGTAAATATGCTGGCTGCTTGGATGACAGCGCTATCATGTATACTATCACTTCAATAGCTTCATATTGGGCTCCAATAGTGTTTGAACTGAACATTTTACTGTTTTACTAATCATAAGGCCATTTACTAATGCCTATTTGCAATTATAAGAAATACAATTAAACTCTGCAGCACAAATATCATCAGCCGTTGACCTACATCAGGTGATCTTAGTGACAGTAAAACCTTGACCTCTCACCTGATCTGCAGCTCCTTTGCCTTGTCCAAGTAGGTCTGACTCTCTGGCAAGTTGTCCTGTTTGTAATACACCTTCGACAGAAGCACCATGTAGCGACTGTGTTCAATCAACACATCAAGCTCTGTTGCTGCAAAATAAATGCGATTACAGTAAACAACAGTGCCTTATTCAAATACTCTGCTGGTTCAGATGCATACTCATATTCTGCCCTATATTAAATTACTAGATCATAATAACAATCTAATTTAACATATAATCTTATGTAAAGATGGATGTTATAATTTAATAATGGTGAAATAATAAGTTTATTTTGATTTTGTGCAGTCATAGAAGTTGAATATTACACATAAGTACACATTAACAAAAGTAAACATTAAATACAATAATATAATACAGCATTAAATACAATAATATAATACAGCATTAAATTGCTTATAAAAAAATAATATGTTATCAGTAACTTAATGTATTTGTTTCAATACATATTTTCAACATCACTGTGTGCTTGGTTTATCCATTTTCATAGCTTCTAAATGATTATCCTACATAATATATTATATTTATATGTGAAAGATGTGAGAGAAGAAGGCGTCCTACCATTCTGCTCCTGATTGAGGGCTTGCTTCAGAATCTTCTCAGCCTTGTCAAACTGCCTCAGTCGAAGCAGCAGGGCTGCCAGGTCATGTCTGAAACATGAACACATCATAGAAGTCAAATAAGTCCATATATCATAATAGAACACCGGTTTCCAACCTGAGGAACACATACCCCCCGGGGGTACGCGGAGGGTTTCCAACCTGAGGAACACATACCCCCGGGGGTACGCGGAGGGTTTCCAACCTGAGGAACACATACCCCCGGGGGGTACGCGGAGGGTTGGCTGAAGCTAAGGTTACATGCAGTGGTGCAAAAATTGTGGCAAGACGCATATGTTTCTGTAATACAATCAAATTCACATAAAACATATTCTTTTCAAGCAAACATTAAATGCTGTTAGAAAACGTCATCAACCAAGTCATTAAATTGAATTGTCGAAGGACCTACAGTTTTCCCTTTTTCCTGCCATCAATACCCGACTCTTCTGCCTATTGTGCCAAGACTTTGATACTAACTTAGATGCGTTGCTCTTCCACACTGAGGTATGTTGGCTCTCACAGAGATGTGGTGTTACAAAAAGGGAGATCAACGAATTCTTTGACCGTGTCAGCAAGGAGCAGTCTCGAAGAAAATTCATTGAGAAACTCTCGGACAAAGGTGGCTCTTAAAGCTGGCGTGCTTTTAATGACATCATTTCCCACCTGAACTCGTCTAACAACTCACTCCAAGGTCTGAGTGCGCTGGATTTGAATTTCATCCATTCAATGTGTATGTGTGATCCCTCTCAGATGACATGCAGGACTTTTTGAAGTTTGTGAATGACGCCACCACTCGTGATGGATTAGAAGCTCTTCCCTTGACAAAGTTCTGGTCCAAGATGAACGAATTGTATCCATCTGTGGCTGAAGTGCTTGTAAGGGCATTGCTGATGTTTTCATCTACCAATCTCTGTGAGCATAGGTGTCATAAACCCACCAGTCAGTCCTTCGGGCAGCCCGGCATCCAACCCCTGTCTGGCCGCTGATCGTGTCAGTGTTGCTGGTTTTTCAGACATCGTTTTTGGGAGATGTTCAGTGGGTGAGGAAGGGCGAGGCACATGCTGTCAGTAACTGGCCCCCTACCTTTTGGCAAAGCCGCGAAGTTATTACTTCCTCACCAACCCCAGCTATAACCACCGTCACCTCGCTGTGTAGTGTATCCCAATCAATGCCTGGGTGGGGTCTCGTAGAACTGTATCTACGTTGCTCGATGTGTCCTACCATGGTTACGTCTTTGATTTCGTACTTCACATCAATACCGGAAACCATTTGTTTAAACAAGTCCTTGTGGGTGGATCATGCTCATGTCCATGGAGTGTACAACATTGCCTCACTAATCTTCTCGTGGACTGTCTAATCTCCCCTCTGGAAGATGTACCAAAGTGACTGCTTGTGCGTGTCACTGGTGCCATGCCGCATCAAGGTGCCCTTCTTGCCGGTTACACTGCGCAAATTGTTGGTGCAGCTGACCATCTCGTTGGAGTTAATCAAAGTGTTGAGCTCCTGACATGGGTAACATTTGTCAGCTCATCGAACTCTCTACCCACCATGCATTCTAGTGAGGTTACTCTGAGGCTCTTTCCTGTTCTCTTGCTCTGTCTGCATGGCTTCGTCAAGGTCAACCGCCTTGGAGGACATGTCATCGTCTTGCTGCTCGTCAATGTCGCCCGTGTCGGTTCTGTTGCTATACCCAGGTCAAGAGTTCTCACTAAGGTTTTTGTACGCAGCCTAAAGTCTTGATCGTGGGCCCCTGGTTTCTCTGCCAGATGCCGAGTAGATACCAGAGAGCCAGGGTCGGCTGACATAAATATCGAGTCCAGGTCGAAAAGATGCCTATGTCTGCGACCATGGATTATTGGCAATGTTCTGCAGGAAAACTAAATTTTGTGCCTGACTGTGCAGGAAGGATGACTTCCCTGTTTCCTTATCCAAAACTTTTCCCTGAATCGAGGCCCTGGTTTTGTCCAGGCCAGCTCAGCCCTCAGGTGATATCTGGAATACCAGTTTCTTATTGTACTTCCATTTGGGGCACATTTTTGCCATCAATAAAATGTGTATCACTGAACAGTGTTGAATTTAGATTCGCCTATAATTCTATGTCACGATGAAGGGGTACCCGGCTGATTGTTTCAGGACACAGGGGGTAGGCAGGGAGAAAAAGGTTAGGAATCGCTGCAATAGAGGCTAAGGTGTGTTGTATAACACTGATATCAATAGAGGCTAAGGTGTGTAGTATAACACTGATATCAATAGAGGCTAAGGTGTGTAGTATAACACTGATATCAATACAGGCTAAGGTGTGTCGTATAACACTGATATCAATAGACGCTAAGGTGTGTCGTATAACACTGATATCAATAGAGGCTAAGGTGTGTAGTATAACACTGATATCAATAGAGGCTAAGGTGTGTAGTATAACACTGATATCAATAGAGGCTAAGGTGTGTAGTATAACACTGATATCAATAGAGGCTAAGGTGTGTAGTATAACACTGATATCAATAGAGGCTAAGGTGTGTAGTATACCACTGATATCAATAGAGGCTAAGGTGTGTAGTATAACACTGATATCAATAGAGGCTAAGGTGTGTAGTATAACACTGATATCAATAGAGGCTAAGGTGTGTCATATAACACTGATATCAATAGAGGCTAAGGTGTGTAGTATAACACTGATATCAATAGAGGCTAAGGTGTGTAGTATACCACTGATATCAAGGTACAATCATGCGAGACTGTCGACAGAAGTACATGTAATTCACGCGAATCTTTTGCCGTGCGTTAAAACAATTGCGTATCTATGCCAATGTGCGCTCAATCGCGTTCAAAGGTATTCAAATGTCAGATCAGTTGAATTTTGTATTCGATGCTAGCATTGTGATTTCAGTTAATATTAGATTTCAGTTAATTATTAGAGTTGTTGTTGGTACGATGTATTCTTTGCTGAAACAGTCATTCTTTCCAACTCTCTAATTTGAAGTACAAGTTGTATTGATCCTGCGATGCACTGCGTTTATATATGCCCGCTGTTTAGCGATCAAAAACATGATATTACAGGTAATGACTATTCATAAGCACCAGAAGCAGTTGAATATTCGGGGGACCGAAGTTGGTTTCTGTGAGCATATTGGGGGACCAACATATACTTAACTTAAACATTGGGCGGCGCCCTAGACCCCCGGTTCCGAAGCCTATGTAATTGAGATAAATCAACTGCCTTATTCACACAAACTCTATCGTCCCTGATGGTACATCTAGTGTCTCACCACTGACCACTGACCTCAGTATTGCCCGACCACCGGACTTCAAAGCAGCCTCGTAGTAGCTGATGGCCTGAAGAGAAAGTAATTTTAGTCACCAGTAAATTTGAGTCAGCAGTAAATAACCAGTAAATATAACATTTATTAGACATTAAGCATGATTTCATGTTTTGGTCTTAGCATGCTGAATATTCTGGTCAGGGTATAATTAAGAACACTATTTCTTCATACAATGGCAAAAATAACAACAAATAACAGGGAGATGTCATACAGGGATATGTTGTACAGGGAGATGTTGTACAGGGGTATGTTGTACAGGGATATGTTGTACAGGGAGATGTTATATGGGGCTATGTTATACAGTGAAAGTAACAGCGAGATGTCATACTGTCATACAGGAGTATGTTGTACAGGGGTATGTCATACGGGGGTATGTTGTACAGTGGTATGTCATACAGGGATTTGTTGTACAGTTGTATGTCATACAGGGGTATGTTGTACAGTGGTATGTCATACAGTGGTATGTTGTACAGGGATGTGCTATACAGTGAAGGTAACACATCTCCACTTAATTATCATATACAGTCAGTATCACTTGTTTCAAAACCTTAGCCTATTTAAAAGATGTCAAATGAATGATGTAATGCCTGACAGATGGTCTCACCTTGCCGTAGTTATGTGTCTTGACCAGGGCTTGACCAATCTTACTGGCCAGACTCGTGTCCCGAGGGTTCTTCTTCAGTGCAGATTCATACACCTCAATTGCCTTCTCTGGCTGCCGCCAGGAACACAAATAACGTTTAATTAATATGAAGAAAAGAAGATTGATAGAAAGTCATAATCATGGATATAACAAGGAATAAAAGTATAAAACAGTTAGTTATGTTCTTATTGTAGGATAAAATTTAAATACCACACTATTGCTGAAATATGACAATTACAGATGTGTCTACCTACGCTACCTTAATTTCACCTTTCTACATAATCAACTTTTATTGACAAAATTGCAACATTGTACAATAGCAATATTTAATGCAACTATGAAAAACAAGGATGGATGGGTGGGTATGACTGTGGGTTGGTGTGTCTGTGGGTGGGTGGGACAGTGGGTGGGTGGGAGGGTGGGTGGGTGTGCGGAAGGGGCAAGTTGGGTGAAATGCGGACAATGATGGGTTGGAGGGGGTGTGGAATATTTGAAGGGGGACAGGCAGTGTCAACTAGTGCTATAAGTGTGTAGTTGTAGGTGTCCAGCTGCTGTGTCTACCTCCTGTATGCTCATGTACGCGTCCCCCAGCAGCAGGTAGGTGTGTGTGCTCGGATACTTGTCAACCAACTCTCTGTAATCAGGACACTCATAAGTCACAGGACATTCACAGGACACTCACAGGTTACAAGACATTCATAGGACACACAATATTCTAAAGACACTCACGGGACACTCAAGTAGGTCACAGGACAAAGGAGGGGATATGCTGGAAGCCACGTACTTATTTGAGGTAGGTTTTAATTTGAAACATGTTTTTATTTAACTACAGGTGTATACAGAAATCTTGTCATCAAGATATTATTTTGGGGCACTTTGTGTGACATAATTTATACTTTCCATTGAAATTGTAGTGTGTTTAATACACAGGATTTAGATGGCAACTAGGAAAAACAACCTAACACGAAGGTTTTTGTAAAATGAAACAAGTCATTACAAACTGCACATTACACAATAGTTACGACATTGAAAAACCAGGTTTTACACACATAAATGGCTTAAAATTCAAAATTAGATGACAGAATACTGGTGAACAACAAAGGGTGCTACCTGTAGCAGCCGGTGTAGAGTCTCTTGTCCTTGCGGTGTTCCAGATAAATATTGGCCATCTTCTCTCTCGCCTCCACGAAGTATGGCTGCTGGGGCGTGATGTTGCGCAGCATGGCTAGAGCACCCTCTACATCATCTCGCATCAGAGCAAGGTCGGCGTTCGCAACCGTGATGCGAACTTCCTCTGCCGAGCCGTGGAACTCATTGATCGCGTCTTGCATCACTTTTGCTGCCTCGTGCTGCCAATTTATATATTATATGTTACTTTTGTAATTATTATCTTCATTGACAATCATCAGGTCGGGAAAATAAATAACAAACCAGAATTGATAAGCACGGCATCCTGAACAGGGTTGTAGAAACGTGAGAACAGGCATCCTCACTACTACTACCCCTGGCAGGCATCCTCACAACTACTACCCCTGGCAGGCATCCTCACTACTACTACCCCTGGCAGGCATCCTCACAACTACTACCCCTGGCAGGCATCCTCACTACTACTACCCCTGGCAGGCATCCTCACTACTACTACTACCCCTGGCAGGCATCCTCACTACTACTACCCCTGGCAGGCATCCTCACTACTACTACCCCTGGCAGGCATCCTCACTACTACTACCCCTGGCAGGCATCCTCACTACTACTACTACTACCCCTGGCAGGCATCCTCACTACTACTACTACCCCTGGCAGGCATCCTCACTACTACTACCCCTGGCAGGCATCCTCACTACTACTACCCCTGGCAGGCATCCTCACTACTACTACCCCTGGCATCTATCCTACACACTGGATAGAAATGCGCCGAATCATTTGTGTTTTGTTCCTACTTCAAAGAGGAAATTCCTATTGTCCGACCAGCGATGACAATTCCACAACCAATTAAAGTTAAGTTCCTGTAGGTGGGCCCAGTAGATTCCAGCAAGCTATCTCGTTGGTTAACATAGCAACTGAAAAATCTGCGATCTGCCAGGGGTACTGATGTAGTCAGGAACCCCTGGTGGCGAGGATGGGAGCGAGGGACCACCTTTTTTGCAGAAGGTAGCTATTGTTTCAGGTGATCTTATAGTGACGTGAAGGTAGTTATTGTTTCAGGTGATCTTATAGTGACGGTAAGGTAGCTATTGTTTCAGGTGATCGTAAAGCGACAGGAAGGTAGCTATTGTTTTAGGTGATCCTGAAGCGACGGGAAGGTAGCTACTGTTTCAGGTGATCGCAAATCGATGAGAAGGTAGGTATTCTTTCAGGTGATCGCAAATCGACGGGAAGGTAGCTATTATTTCAGGTGATCGTAAAGCGACGGGAAGGTAGCTATTGTTTCAGGTGATCGTAAAGCGACGGGAATGTAGCTATTGCTTCAGGTGATCTTAAAGCTGGTAGCTACTGTTTCAGGTGATTGTAAAGCGATGGGAAGGTAGCTATTGTTTCAGGTGATCGCAAAGCGACGGGAAGGTAGCTACTGTTTCAGGTGATCGCAAAGCGACTGGAAGGTAGCTACTGTTTCAGGTGATCGCAAAGCGATGAGAAGGTAGGTATTCTTTCAGGTGATCGCAAATCGACGGGAATGTAGCTATTGTTTCAGGTGATCTTAAAGCGACGGGAAGGTAGCTATTGTTTCAGGCGATCATAAAGTGACGGGAGTTTGTTCCAGGTTTTGGGCGCAGCAACAGAGAGAATGTGCTTCCCCAGGTTAAATTTAGTTCTAAGAACAAAAAGTTGTTGCAAGATAGATGATCTGAGCGGCTGTTGTGTAGACAGTGTGTTGCTGTAGACACCTGCTTTAACTAATACATATCACAAAGGTTCTCACCTGTTCTCCTAGAAGTCTGTGTGCGTCTGCAAGTTCTAGGAAGACAGACACCCGATCGTTGACACTGATCATGTTCTTTTCCTTCTTTCCTGCTGAGTGAGGCCCAGAACCTCCTAGTGGCAGAAAACAACACTGTTATATTTCTGGTTGCAGAGAACAGTCATGATACGATACAAACAATACAAACAACACAATAAAGATACTTCCATTGCACTAAAATCCTCAGGAAAACCAGGCTCAGCAGCGCGCCAAAACAAAAAGGTTACACAGTTTCTTATCAGTTAGCAATCCCGGTAATAAAGAGTTGGATTAGTACGCTGACGAGCTATGGAGGATAAGCAAGTTTAAACAGGTGGGTTGACGGTGAAATGTTATTATATTTCCTACAACTTAACACTAACAGGGATGATGACTTGTTACTGGCTACACAATGTTAGTTTGTTGTCTAACTCAGTCATGTTTACTTGTTGTCTAAGTCATGTGAAATGTTATTATATTTCCTACAACTTAACACTAACAGGGATGATGACTTGTTACTGGCTACACAATGTTAGTTTGTTGTCTAACTCAGTCATGTTTACTTGTTGTCTAAGTCATGTGAAATGTTATTATATTTCCTACCAACTTAACACTAACAGGGATGATGACTTGTTACTGGCTACACAATGTTAGTTTGTTGTCTAACTCAGTCATGTTTACTTGTTGTCTAAGTCATGTGAAATGTTATTATATTTCCTACCAACTTAACACTAACAGGGATGATGACTTGTTACTGGCTACACAATGTTAGTTTGTTGTCTAACTCAGTCATGTTTACTTGTTGTCTAAGTCATGTGAAATGTTATTATATTTCCTACCAACTTAACACTAACAGGGATGATGACTTGTTACTGGCTACACAATGTTAGTTTGTTGTCTAACTCAGTCATGTTTACTTGTTGTCTAAGTCATGTGAAATGTTATTATATTTCCTACAACTTAACACTAACAGGGATGATGACTTGTTACTGGCTACACAATGTTAGTTTGTTGTCTAACTCAGTCATGTTTACTTGTTGTCTAAGTCATGTGAAATGTTATTATATTTCCTACCAACTTAACACTAACAGGGATGATGACTTGTTACTGGCTACACAATGTTAGTTTGTTGTCTAACTCAGTCATGTTTACTTGTTGTCTAAGTCATGTGAAATGTTATTATATTTCCTACCAACTTAACACTAACAGGGATGATGACTTGTTACTGGCTACACAATGTTAGTTTGTTGTCTAACTCAGTCATGTTTACTTGTTGTCTAAGTCATGTTTGTTTGTCGTCTAACTAAGTCATATTTACGTGTTTAATTAAATAGGTTATGCAAGCAAGCAACATATTTAACAAAAACACAACTCAGCAAATACTTTTGCACGGTAAATTTGTGTAATAAAACTGTGAATGCTAGCAACAGATGAATAGTGAGACAATAAAGACTGTTAGCAACAGATGAATAGTGAGACAATAAAGACTGTTAGCAACAGATGAATAGTGAGACAATAAAGACTGTTAGCAACAGATGAATAGTGAGACAATAAAGACTGCTAGCAACAGATGAATAGTGAGACAATAAAGACTGTTAGCAACAGAGGAATAGTGAGACAATAAAGACTGTTAGCAACAGATGAATAGTGAGACAATAAAGACTGTTAGCAACAGATGAATAGTGAGACAATAAAGACTGTTAGCAACAGATGAATAGTGAGACAATAAAGACTGCTAGCAACAGATGAATAGTGAGACAATAAAGACTGTTAGCAACAGATGAATAGTGAGACAATAAAGACTGTTAGCAACAGATGAATAGTGAGACAATAAAGACTGTTAGCAACAGATGAATAGTGAGACAATAAAGACTGCTAGCAACAGATGAATAGTGAGACAATAAAGACTGTTAGCAACATATGAATAGTGAGACAATAAAGACTGTTAGCAACAGATGAATAGTGAGACAATAAAGACTGTTAGCAAATTTGTCAGTGTCATGTAAATTTTATTCATTTATTATTAAACATTTATAACATGCCATTTATCCGGGTGAAGCATATGCTCAAAGGTGCAACGGTTGTACATATATAAGTAAAATACTTTAGAATGAGCTAAAACAGATTAAAATAATAAATTAAATAAGCTATCAGGTTAAATAACTATAATAAATAAGGTGCTTAAATTAGTTAAACAAATAGGCAGAATAAGTTTAAGAAACATCATAAATACATAAATAAAACATACAGCTAAAATGTCACTGGAATATTACTGCTGCAAAGTGCAAAGTTGCGCGAAGCCTGCCGGAACAATAATGTCTTAAATGTGGCAAAAAGTCAGTATTCCTGACTGTGGAAGGCAGGGCATTTTATAGAACCGGCCCAGCCACCGAGAATGAACGATGGCCATAGTGTTCCGCGTGATATCTAGGGACCGTCAGAAGACATTATTCAGCTAATTGAAGTGATATGGAACCTGCGTTTATGTGTCTGACAGCCACCAGACTTTGTCCCTCTCCGCGTGTGACTTGTACGTCACATTTTCCGGGTCGACTGTAAGTGGTCGACCGGTGGCCAGCAGTAACGCTGCAGAATGCGCTCGTATTTCCAGTGAATACGAGTTCACAACATGCAAATAGAGTTCATGAACCCTGTGAACTTGTAATTACGAGTCGTCAACTGGGGCTCTTTTTAACTATTGAGTTCTCGACTGGTAATTACGAGTTTACTGGGGTCGAACCCAATTTGTATGTCGTAACTGGTAAACACAAGCCCATTCAAGTGCAGCATTACATTACATCAACTTTGAGATTGCTTAACCCGTTTGTTTCTGAGCCTGGGTTTCCAAGGATTAAGGCGCGATACAAGTGTTCGCGTTATTATTATTATTATACTGCAATAAACATTACCTGTTGTTTTGATGCCTGGCAAGGTCATGGCCAAGGTCAAAGTCTTTGCAGCTTCTGCCACATCCCCTTGCTTGCGGAAGATCCGGGATCGGATTAGGTGGTAGAGAGGGTGGTCTCTCACCTGGGAAGAGACAACGAAACAAACACAGCAGTAGTCAGGTGTCATAAATAACAATGATAGGTGAGAATACTTGTATTGTTCAACTTCCAAACCTCAACTTCCAAATCTGACTCTCTATTACTCAAAACAATTACGAAATGCAATTCTGATTAATGTAGTGTCTCGTGTAGTGGCTGGGGGGGTCGTCTTGTCTCCTGTAGTGGCTGGTAGGTCGTCTTGTCTCGTGTAGTGGCTGGTGGGTCGTCTTGTCTCGTGTAGTGGCTGGTTTGTCGTCTTGTCTCGTGTAGTGGCTGGTGGGTCGTCTTGTCTCGTGTAGTGGCTGGTGGGTCGTCTTGTCTCGTGTAGTGGCTGGTGGGTCGTCTTGTCTCGTGTAGTGGCTGGTGGGTCGTCTTGTCTCGTGTAGTGGCTGGTGGGTCATCTTGCTCTTCTTCTTGTCAATGCTCACATGATGTTATTTATTAATATTGTTTTATTTCTATTTTATGTATATACTTTTGTCTACAATAAACGTGTATTATATAATGAATAATGTCCATGCTGCCATCTAGTGACTGAAGTGATTACTTGAACCTGCAGCCTGACATTCAATTTAGGACACATGCCTGCCTGCCTGCCTGCCTGCCTGCCTGCCTGCCTGCCTGCCTGCCTGCCTGCCTGCCTGCCTGCCTGCCTGCCTGCCTGCCTGCCTGCCTGCCTGCCTGCCTGCCTGCCTGCCTGCCTGCCTGCCTGCCTTTCTGCTCCTACCCACCTCAAAGTTGTAGCTGACTCCAACTTCTAAGGACTGGTTGGCTGCCTTGAAGTTGTTCTGGTGTAGATGTATCTGTAAGCAAAACCAACCATACTTAGGGTGGCTGTGCATAGTTTCTGGAACAATGTCTAAATTACGTATAATCCAGAAGACATCTATGAATGACAAACATCTCGTCGCCCAACATCACAAGTTTCACAGAAGGATTTTCTCCAGGTCTGTCCAGAAAGACATCTGAAGACAGGATGAGTGATCAAAGAGGGTCCTTCAATGGAAGTAGACTGAGGGAAGAGGAAGGAAACAGACTGATGGAAGAGGAGGGAAGTAGACTGAGGGAACTGGAGGGAAGTAGAAGCAGGGAACACGGGGGAAGTAGACTGAAGGAACAAGATGGAAGTAGACTGAGCTAACAGGATGGAAGTAGACTGAGGGAACAGGAGACAAATTGAATGAGGGAAGAGGAGGGAAGTAAACTGAGGGAAGAGGAGGGAAGTAGACTGAGGGAAGAGTAGGGAAGTAGACTGAGGGAAGAGGAGGGACGTAGAAAGATGGAACAGGAGAGAAACAGACTGGGGGAACAGGAAGCAAATTGACTGAGGGAAGAGGACGGAAGTAGACTGAAGGAAGAGGAGGGAAGTAGACTGAGGGAAGTAGACTGAGGGAAGAGGAGGGAAGTAGAAGGAGCGAACAGGAGATAAACAGACTGAGGGAACTAGACTGAGGGAACAGGAGGGAACTAGACTGAGGGAACAGGAAGGAAGTAGACTGAGGGAACAGGAGAGAAGTAGACTGACGGAACAGGAGGGAACTAGACTGAGGGAACAGGAGGGAACTAGACTGAGGGAATAGGAGGGAAGTAGACTAAGGGAACAGGAGGGAAGTAGACTAAGGGAACAGGAGGGAACTAGACTGAGGGAACAGGAGGGAAGTAGACTGACGGAACAGGAGGGAAGTAGACTGACGGAACAGGAGGGAAGTAGACTGACGGAACAGGAGGGAAGTAGACTAAGGGAATAGGAGGGCAGACCGCTGGAAATAAACATGTTTGAACATTTGGGATTGTGTTGAACATAGAGCATTGAAACCCAACGTAGAATTATGTGTGTTTAATAGAGTCAAAGCTAATTTTGAAAGCCACTGGATGTGAATCACAGCCAGTAACATTGACCTGGGCCTAATAAATGGGCAGAACTGACCAATTGTTTGTGGATTAAAACAGTGATTAACCCCAAACATCCCAATGCTGTGTTAATCTAGGAATTCAATGGATACATCCGAAATCAGACTTGTGCACTACATAAACTAGACAATCAGTAGTTACAGTAGTGCAATTATGCAAGTGAACGTGACATTAGCAAGTAAACATCCAATTAACATTGCACTTTCTTGTAACATTACTTAATGGTCTTTATTCGTCTCACGTTTGTGATAAACTGATGCAGAACAAATTGTGGAACTAAACATTACGACACTGTAACCCATGAAAGAACTCACGTACAGTGACTGGACCACTTATCCCAGCATGCACCACTCACCTGTGCCATGAGAATGTGGGCGTCAGAGTAGGTGGTGTCCTGGTCAATGCAGTGTTGGAGGGTCGCCTGAGCCACGTCAATTTCACCTGCGAGAGAAACATGCATATCTACTCTCCAAGTGCTGCATAAGTGTCCATACACCATCTACATGTCTTCCGTCAAAACAAAATGACCTTTAACTAAATATAACTCTTAACATATGGAGTATATATATATATATATATACCATATTTTATCAGTTAACATTATTGTTAACAGTAAACAAACTCCCTTGCATAGTAATATTGCAACATCTATAGAAGTGTTTAACAACTCGAACATTTATATAATATAAATGTTCATATACACATTCTCATACAGGAACAACTCTGGACAGATCAACTTCATAGCATGGAAGTAGCTATGCTGAATAAAATATTACTAACCTGAGAGAAAGCGAACTTTGCCCATGAGAAAGAGAGCCTCGTGTAGTCCAGGAACTGCCCTCGACACAGTCTCAAGAACCTTCAGACAACGCTGTAGCACTGGATGAGGTGGCTGTCCGTGAGTCACCGGCTGCAAAAGGATCAATGCATGATGTCAACTGTCCAGAAATTTATATTTTTTTTAGTAATATGTGATTCACAAATTAGATCGTTTTTCGTAGATGTAACATTATTAAAATGCCTCCTTGCAAGTTGACAGATATACAATATAATATTTCTTGAGATAACATGTAACTCACCTGTTGAGATAACATATACCTCACCTGTTGAGGAGCAAATAACAGGTAGTCAGACGTCAGTTGCATGAGCAGGTCGGGGTTGAGGTGAAAGAAATACTGGACTCCAAGTGGAAGACCCTAAAAGAGAGATACATATGCGCCTTCAACATACAGACCACATCACCAACCACAAAGTGCATAACCTCATCAAACGCTCCACTGGCTCAACAAACTTCTGACTATGGGGAGAAGACGCAAACTGCAATGGTTTGGTCATGTCATGAGATTGACAGGCCGATCCAAAACAATTCTACCAGGCACAGTGAATGGAGTACGTAGAAGAGGCAGACATAAGAAGAGTTGGGTAGACAACATCAAGGAGTGGACGGGACTATGCTTCACAAAGAGCCTGGGGCGTCGAAGGACCAAGTGGGGTGGAGATCAAAACATCATTCGAAAAACATCTGAGACTGAAGCAGTGCTGCAACGGCAGCTGCTGTCAAGGGAAGAGTGAAGACAGTGAATGTGATGTGAACAGTGAATGTGACGTCAACAGTGAAGATAGTGAATGTGACGTCAATAGTGAAGAGAGTGAATGTGACGTGAACAGTGAAGTCAACAGTGAATGTAACGTCAACAGTGAAGACAGTGAATGTGACATCAACAGTGAAGAGAGTGAATGTGACGTCAACCGTGAATGTGATGTCAAAGTGAAGACAGTGAATGTGACGCCAACAGTGAAGACAGTGAATGTGACATCAACAGTGAAAACAGTGAATGTGACATCAACAGTGAATGTGATGTCAACAGTGAATGTGACATCAACAGTGAATATGACGTCAACAGTAAAGACAGTGAATGTGACATCAACAGTGAAGACACTGAATGTGACGTCAACAGTGAATGTGATGTCAACAGTGAATGTGATATCAACAGTGAATATGACGTCAACAGTAAATGTGACATCAACAGTGAAGACACTGAATGTGACGTCAACAGTGAAGACCATTACTCTGTCTCAGTTTACTTACAGCAGTTCTCCAGTTCTTCACAGCTGGTTAATTAAGATAAATAAGGTAATTTAGGAGCAAAGATGGTTATGTTCTCACCTTCATGTTCGCAAAGTGTGTCTCAAGAGCCTGGTCAAACAGTGTGGTCACTGTGTCCGAGGGCTGGTGCTGCTTCATTGCGAGGATTCCGCTCATGTAACCCAGCTCCTGTGACAGAGAACCATCAGTGTGACCTGTCTGGTGGCACGCAAAGCCTCACATCACCTACATTAATTAACCGTCTACACTCACTGGATTCCATTTATTTTATGGGGAAAGTATAACGATTCAGATTTAGAATGTTTTCTACATTTATTTATATGAACTCATGTATAATATCCAACCTTTAACTGGCTGTAAGGTGGCAAATCAAAATAAATTCATTATTACTGCTTCAATGCTATTTTGAAACTTGACAGATTTTATATTTAAATGATTCTACAAAACTCATGTTCTATTGCGTGACACATTTGTCGGCTGTGTACGTTCTCACCGAGGATATGCCAATACTGTGTTGGATCTCACTGAGAAACTCAAGCTGCTGTGCCGCGTCCTCCAACTGACCTTCTAGAAGTTGACATCGAATGATGCCTGCAAGGCAACAAAGAAGTATAGAGTACAATCTCACAAGTAGTTAATATAATAATAGTTTTGGTTTAGCAATCAAAAGATTAAATTGTAGGCGCAAACACTTCATAAAAATCAAAATGAACTTAAATCAATATCTATAAGAACATGAAAACATCATCACTTTGTAGTTGTGCTCTTTAGAATTGAATGCATCAATTAATATTTATATACAATAAAATTATTACTAGAAAATATGTACATGCCAAAAAGTTTTTATTGTTGTGTAGAATGAATAAATATGCTGTTATTTCCACAAAAAATAAGCTGTCACTGTCAGTTCACAGTAATAATAGAAATAAATATGTTATTTATAAAAAAAAATTCTCACTGTCAGTCCACACAGTAATAATAAAAATAAATATGATGTCATTTATACAACAAAATAAGCTACGTCAGTTCACACAGTAATTACAAAAATAAATATGATGTTATCTCCACAACAAAATAAGCTGTCACTGTCAGTCCACACAGTAATCATACTGGTTTGTTTACGCATTATATATGCATTATATTTATATTAGCAAAGTTACATGTACTAATATAAGCATTGTATAGTGTAATACAACTACATACACCATGGTCTTACTTAGAAAGTGGATTCACATGTCAGACAATAATTCTATCTGCTGAGGATTCTGCTAACTAAGGAGCATTTTTTAAAAGTCTGACAAAGAGCATGTTTTGAAACTGTACTGTATTTATAATTCGTACAGTGTAAATGACGATTTTATAAATGCTGAATTTAAGAATCAAACAACTGCATATAAAACAATATGAGGCTTATTAGATAAAAGCAGTAATATAAAACTGTACATCAAGTGCAGAATCTAACAATAATAATTATTCAAACAATTATGTCTGCGTTTAATTGGGCATTTGAAATATGAAATGTTGGGGGGTTGCATTCAAATACATATTCTCTGAGTCTGGATACAATTTTTAAGCTACTGCATGAAAAATGTTAATATAAATGTTTATAGTACAGAATCAAATGCACTGAAAATGTAATGACTGCATTTGAATGTGCATGCCATCCAAATGCAAAGGTGCATTCAAATGCATTTGCATTTGTTAACAAGTCTGCTACCAAATATTTAAATGTAATATTACTGATTATCATCATTTTACTCAATATTTTTTATACATTATCAGATCACGATATTAGTGAAATTTCCAACGTAAGTTTTCGATATCGACTCTTGGAGTAAAAGATATATTGGTTCTATTGTATTAAATAACATTTGCGTGCGTTTGGAGTTTAAAACCCTGATCTTTTACAATTATACTGCCATGAAATGACAAAAGGAACTGACGAAAGTGACGATGTGGTATTTTTGAGATATTGGACAAAACATATATATAGGTTTGGTCTCTTGTACATATCACAGCACAGTAATTCTACACCATTCTTTCGACTATTTGACTTGTACTTTGTATTTTTAACTCTGTGCCGTAGTTCTATTAAATGTATATTCATGTTTTTGGACCAATAAAGCTATTTTTATTACTAAATGTATTTATAAAAATTATTAGTACTTTTTGTGACACTGATTATTTGGTGACTTTGTTTCACTTGCTCCCTTCTGTCATTTTATATAGTTATACCAGTAAACAATTTTGTAACGAAGCAGCAAGTTCAATCAAATCACCTTTGAATAACACCCCTTAAGAAGCAGGTCTTATGACAGAACTATGTAAACAGCTGTCGGAACGACACACGTTACGGTGATGTTATGATAAAACACAATTCCATTGTCACTTGCTCCTTTATGCCATGTCATTTGTAGAAAAAGTGCCATCTAAAAAGTTTTATTATGTTAAAATATGGCTTTTGGTCCTATCATTGTCATAGTTAACTTGTTTTTGGCAAAAATATCAATTGCTCCCTTTTGTCATTTCATGGTAAAATATTCCTTGATAATTGAAACTCTTCATCGCAAGTTGCATTTTGTGGTAAGAACATTTTCTTTTTTTCAAAATTATTGCTGACTTGCTTATTCCAAGAAAAAATCTTTTGAAGGTTTTTCTTGTTTTCAGAAAAATATTCTTACTAAAGAAATGACTACAACAAAAATTGTCTTATAAAATTTAAGAAAACATCTCTTGATTCACAATTTTCTTGTGTGGTTCTCCAGAAAATAATTAAAGAAAAATTGTCTTGCTTTTCTCTTGATTTAAGAAAGCGATTTTCTTATTAAAAACATTTCTTAGATAAGAAAACTTGTCTTGGGTAAATAAGAAAATATTTCTATAGACTTTTCTTGATTTTAGAAAATATTTTGTTAAGCCAAGAAAATTATTCTAATGAAAAATTTCTTAAATCACGAAAAAATTCTTATGTGGTTCCCTAGTAAATTTTCTTGTTTTTCTTTTTAAAACAAGAATTTTTTTTAGCAGTTTATGAAACAAAGGTTATAATGTTGACCATAAAAATGTACTGAGTCGACTTTAGAGGCCGACTGATACACACATAAACATATCTCAAGGTGAAATTTGAAGCTCTACTCAACAATGTGCTTCATGGTTGTCATATCTTATCTGATGCAGATTATCACCACAGTCAGTCTACACATTATCAGCTCTGACCATTAAATAGATCACTGGTCAAAATAATGGGGTCAGGTACTATTATTGAGACTTTTTCACATACTTCCTGCTTGTTTGCAGTGCTCAGCAACATTATATTAATTTACTAGTTTGTATACTGACAATACCAGAGTACGCTGGTCTGACGAAGCCTCATTCAACTAGTTAGCCTTTTGTAGAATGTTATTTGCAATCCGACTTTACTATGCTGAGGGTGGTCACTGCCGGACTGCATGTCACTGAGGGTGGTCACTGCCAGGCTGCATGTCACTGAGGGTGGTCACTGCCGGACTGCATGTCACTGAGGGTGGTCACTGCCGGGCTGCATGTCATCTTCATTGGTTCTTTTATGTCCCCAATTAACAAGACAGGAGACATTAACATGGTCATCCAAGTTATGAGGGATATACTATCAGCCAAGTTGACAGTCAAGTTTTATAACAAACATACTATGCCTGGTCCAGGTGAACCCAGAACTGCTGTGCTAACCATTGCACTTCTTAAACCCTTTTTTCTTTCAAATTACCAGGGGTGTTGCCCATTTCAATGCCATGCTGGTATAGAATTGGTTTATATTTTACAATTCCATGCTTCCAAGGCAATAGATTGTTTCAATAAAAATTACACATTTTTAAAGGCTTTAGAAACTTATGGCTAAATGGGTCATCGGGTGAACTGACCGGTCAAGGCAGCGACACTGGTCTCATCCAGTTTCATGGCATTGCGGTAACACTTGACTGCATCCCTGGTACGACCTTGTAGCAGCAGCTGAAAGCCCAGCTCCGTGACAAAGTCCGCATTGGTGTTGTCCAGACTGACAGCCCGCTCTTCCAAGTAGTAGGTCTGTTGTAGAACGGCCTTGTTCCGGCCACTCTGAAGCACACAGTTTACACTCCACACACCACCAGACATGGGGCTTTCAAACTCCCTCAACTTAGCCCACTGTGGGTTAGGTTTGTTGATGTCTGTAGTGTGTGAATAGTTTAAATAATATGTGCAGTTGGTTTAATAAAGAGTGCAAGTTTTTTTTGAAATCATGGAAAAAATGTACTTTGATTGTAATGTCAGGAACTTGCAAAAATGTGAATAGTCTTATGGTATAGCACACAAAATCACAGAGTCGGACAACTTATGGTATAGCATACAGACTCACAGAGTCAGACAACTTATGATATAGCATACAGACTCACGGAGTCAGACAACTTATGGTATAGCATACAGACTCACAGAGTCGGACAACTTATGGTATAGCATACAGACTCACAGAGTCAGACAACTTATGATATAGCATACAGACTCACAGAGACGGACAACTTATGATATAGCATACAGACTCGAAGAGATGGACAACTTATGGTATAGCATACAGACTCACAGAGTTGGACAACTTATTGTATAGCATACAGACTCACAGAGTTGGACAACTTTTGGTATAGCATACAGCCTCACAGAGTTGGACTTTTGGTATAGCATACAGACTCACAGAGTCAGACAACTTATGATATAGCATACAGACTCACAGAGTCGGACAACTTTGGCCATTTTGTGACTGGATTCAGTAAAAAATAATGTAATAGTTTGTCCGATTCACTAAAACTACATAACAAATGTGTACAAATGAGCCAGCATGTCATAGTGGATACTAGAGCTGGCATGTCATAGTGGATACTAGAGCTAGCACGTCATAGTGGGTACTAGAGCTAGCACGTCATAGTGGGTACTAGAGCCAGCTTGTCATAGTGGATACAAGAGTCAGCATATCATAGTGGACACTAGAGCCAGCATGTCATAGTGGACACTAGAGCTGGCATGTCATAGTGGATACTAGAGCCAGCACGTCATAGCGAATACTAGAACCTGCATGTCATAGCGGATACTAGAGCCGGCACATCATAGTGGATACTAGAGCTGGCACGCCATATGGGATACTAGAGCCAGCACGTCACAGTGGATACTAGAGCCGGCATGTCATAGTGGATACTAGAGCTGGCATGTCATAGTGGATATTAGAGCTGGCATGTCATAGTGGATACTAGAGCTGGCATGTCACAATGGATACTAGAGCTGGCATGTCATAGTGGATACTAGAGCTAGCATGTCATAGTGGATACTAGAGCTGGCATGTCATAGTGGATACTAGAGCTAGCATGTCATAGTGGATACTAGAGCTGGCATGTCATAGTGGATACTAGAGCTAGCATGTCATAGTGGATACTAGAGCTAGCATGTCATAGTGGATACTAGAGCCGGCATGTCATAGTGGATACGCACGCACGCACACACATAACACACACACAATATATACTGTGAAATATTGCTTGATATTTCTGATTAAATTAATTATTATTTGATCAAACATGATTAAATTAATTTAATCAAACTAGTTTTTCTTAGCATTTTTGACTAATGTAATCCAGAAAATACCAATAACTTGGTCAACGTATGAGTACATTTTTCTTATTCATTATTTTTGATATTCAGCAACAGAGTAATGATAAAAATTCCAATAAAACTTTATGGTAAAACATGGTAAATGCGACACAAGAAAATGGCATACAATTCGACAGAAGACTTTGGCGTATTCGTCGTAGAGGTAAGCGTTCTTGGGTTCTTGTCTGTCCATCTGCTGCATGAGATTTCCAATCTGCATGGCGGCCTGTGGGCACATTACAGTCTTGTAAGCAGGACGCTTCACCAATGCAATTCCCCTTTTCATAATATTACTCTTGAAGATATTACAATGTGTAAAACAGTTTGGCAAGGGCGGTTACTCGGTCTCCTCATTTCTCTCACTTGATACCACTTCTGAAATCTCTGCATTGGCTTCCTGTTCGATTTTGTATTATTTAAAAGTTTTGTAGTATTACAAAGGCACTTTTGTCCAAGCAACCAGCATATTTACATTCACTGCTCGCTCCTGCAAGACAACCCAGACAGCTTCAATCATCGAATTCTGGTTTACATTTTGTTCAGAGTTAGAGTGAATCATATATAAAGACAGATTTGTTGACCACTGATATATTGGCATAAAGCAACTTTAATCATCGTACATACAGCCTGGATTAGACAGAGATTACTATTATCATGGATTAGATATAAACTACAACCGTCTGTTGTACATTGTTTGATGCCCTGTGCTGTCAGATTCAATCTTTTTATAATGTGTTGACAGGTTCAATATTCATTCTATTGGACTAGATTTAATGTTGGGTGTTTGAGATAAAGACAACACACGAAAACAGAAATCACCACTTAACAAAATGACATTCAGCTGTGTAGTCGTTTGCTATAATACATACTCACAATCAAAGTTTGTATATAATTATTATGATGACCAGAATATGAGTGCAATTGTTGTCATTTTACTGTACCTGATATACTATGATCAGTTTAAATGGACTCACATCATCGTAGCTGCCGTCTCTGCACAGCATGTGTAAGATCTGGAGTCGCAGCGCGGGCAGACAGTTCTCGTCCAGAGCAAGGGCCCTGCAATGGACATATCAATCTCACCTTTGTTTGAAAAATAGACACGAACAGTGAGTTTGACAAGACACAAATGTCTGTCACATTATGAAAACACTACATGTCTGCCCATTACCACTTCTCTTGCAATTATCCTTGATCTCATAATACCTATTAATATCTTTTAAATTATTTAATAAAAAAAATTGTATTGTCATTTGTGACAATTGGTGAACCGAACTAGTTTCTGCCATTCAGTGTCACCTGAGTTTTGTTAGTATTAATTTCTGTGTGGTAGACCGTTGTAAACCGGAAATAAACAGGTGCGAGCAGAGTTTGACAGCCATTCCACGCATATAACGATGGTTATATTTACAAGTTCTAATGTACCCATAGCTTCATTTCTCAACATTTATAACTGTTATATCTATAAGTTCTTGTGTACCCATAGCTTCATTTCTCAACATTTATAACTGTTTGTAATATAAAACTGGTATTGTAACTATTATAACTATAATATACTAGGATTTGACAATATTATTGTAAAGTGATAGTGTCTATTTTTTCATCTTTTACTACATTTTCAGTGCCTCTTTATAAGATAACCTTATCTTATGTCTGTAGTTATTAATAACCCTTGAGTCATTATAAAACACTGATGTATTCAATCACACTTGCTCTGTAATACATCACTGCAACTGTCTACACAACACTCACACGTTAAAATCACACTTACTTTATATTACTCTGCCACAGTAAGTTTTCTACACCAGGTGGTCCTTGTCAAAAACCTATATTTGGTTTCTAAAGGATCTTTATCAGTTTGGTTGTTGGTAGGTTAGGATAAATAACTAGTTAAAACACTGTCATTATGCTAGTCATGTATATATGCATAATTTATATTGTAACACATGCATGCTACTGTATATACTATCATTATGTCTTATAATAATGTATTGCAATAGGGCAAGTATTATAAGTAATGCAAGTATTATAAGTAATACAAGTATTATAAGTAATACACTTCCTTCTAGCTCCCTTTTCCAACATTTTATAATATGACATTACTAACTCAATTGTAATTCATTCATTCATTCCCAAGTGACACTAATCTATTCACTTGTTATTGTATCCTGGAAGTATGTTGTGTGACTGCATGACTATGTCACTCATCCACATACATGTGTGGTCTGTGTGTTACCTCTGTGCCGTCTCCACGGTCAGGTCCCAGTCTTGTAAGGCCAGCTGAACATTCATCTTCTCTAGGAGACCTGGCAGGAAGTTGGGAAATGAGACAACGACCTGGTTAATGAGCTCAAGGGCAGCGGTGAAGTTACGATGAAGCTCCATGAACTTAGCCTTGCCGAGAAGGGCATCAATGTCCTTAGACCCTTCCATCCTACAACCAACATGTTATATGTCCAGTTAGTTGAGACGTTCATTCATAAAGTAAGCTTTCCCACATAACAAAGGTAATTACTTACTGGTATATTTCTATATCACCTTTTTGCAAGACACGTAACACTAGATGCTGTACATCGTAGCAAAAATGCATTTTCATTACCACATATTTCAAACTCTGTGTGGCATTAGATTTACGTTTAATAAATAAGCCTGTAAAGTTATTATAATGTCGATGGCACTGTTGAGCGACCTGTAATTTATTACACTTTACCACATACCATATTTACAACATACCATGTATCTGGGTAAAAACCAGCTCAAAGTCATTAACAAGTTTACAACAATTGGTTACAATAAGTTCAAAATATGTTAAATAAATAAAAGGTATATGTCATAAAAAGTCATTGCCGCTGTCTACAGTAATACTCTAAAGGCTGCCAGAAGAGGTGTGCCTTTAACACCACACTGAAAGCACTAATGCACCTTAAATGAAGACAATTAGCACATACCAGGTATGCAGATTTCATAGAGGAAATCTAATTTTTTTTTTTACAATGTTTCCTAATTTTCTCATAAGTATTCATGATGAAAATTTTTATAAATTTTCATCATATAATAGCTACTTGTGCAAGAGCGAACAATATTCAGTCAAAAGCATTTGCACTTTCCATCAATAGTTTATGAGTGATGGAAATTACATTTAGGAGCTGAATGGAAATTTGGTGAAAACAATCCTAGACAGGGTAATCAACAATCTTTTATACACAAAAACAATCCTAGACAGGGTAATCAACAATCTTTTATACACAAAAACAATCCTAGACAGGGTAATCAACAATCTTTTATACACAAAAACAATCCTAGACAGGGTAATCAACAATCTTTTATACACAAAAACAATCCTAGACAGGGTAATCAACAATCTTTTATACACAAAAACAATCCTAGACAGGGTAATCAACAATCTTTTATACACAAAAACAAACTTGTAAGATACTATTTCAGGGGTTCACTTGAAGTAAGTAGGAGTCCAAGTGATCCTTGCACACAAGAGGTAAAAAACGTATCCCACAGCATCGGTTGATGTTGTGTAAGTTGACAAGAAAAATATCAGTAGAACAGATGGATATATAAATATTGAAACAAATATTGGAACTAGGACTTTCTCAGTTGCTGCACCCAGTCTTTGGAATTCACGCTTCAATTTGTTGACAACTTTAACATCGTACAGCATTACCTAACCCTTATAGACACGATGGTAGTTTTCATATTATTAATTTCATAATAGTATGCTGAAAACCAGAACAAATTAAGGTATCCACGCACGCAATATAGCAACCTGTTCATGCAGAACTACCTGAGGAAACACGTACACATGCTGCATGCATTCATGCACACACACCACCAGACACGCATGCACGCACACACACCCAGACATGCATGCACACACACACCACCAGACATGCATACACACAACCAGACAAGCATGCACACACACACACACCACCAGACAAGCATGCATGCACCCACATCACCAGACACGCACACACACCACCAGACACGCATGCACACACACACACACACACCACCAGACATGCATGCACGCACCCACACCACCAGACACGCATACACGCACACACACCACCAGACACGCATGCACACACACACCACCAGACACGCATGCACACACACACCACCAGACATGCATGCACGCGCCCACACCACCAGACCCGCATACACGCACACATACCACCAGACACGTATACACACACACACACACACACACACACACCACCAGATGCATATGCACGCACACACACCACCAGACACGCATGCACACACACACACACCACCAGACACGTATGCACACACACACGCATACACACACACGCATACACACACACACCCACCACCACCACCACCACCAGACACGCATGCACACACACACACACACACACACACACACACACACACACACACACACACACACACACACACACACACCACCAGACATGTACGCACTCACACCACCAGACACGCATGCATGCACACACTCTGCCAGACATGTATGCATGCATACACACCACCAGACATGCATGCACGCACACACACACCACCAGAGAAGCATGCACGCACTCACACCACCAGACACGCATGCACGCACATACACAATCACACACGCATGCACGCTAGTACCCAGCAAGGGACTATAATTTGAGCCCAAGCCCGGCCCGCAATTAGCAGTTAGAATCCAGGTCCAGCCCAGGCCTGCAAAATTTTTCAAGCCCAGCCCGGCCCAGGCCCGCAGACTAGAATTTAGGCCCAGGCCCGACCCAGACCGTTAATGTTTGGCCCAGACCCAGCCCGCACGTTTCAGGCCCAGGCCCGGCCCATACCCACGAGCCAAAGATGGGTTAGCCCGTGGCCCACAAGCCTGCGGCCCGCTAAATTTTTAAAAGATAAACCTATTATCTTATAATAAAAACGAAACACAAATAAACTGTATTACATACGTATTGTTTTATTAAATAAAAAAAATAAAATAATATATGAACATTGTATAATGTCTACTAGTCTGCTGTCCATAGTGTGCTGGAAGAGTTCTAGAAATCCAGCACAAACAACTGCTTCAAACGGACGAATATCCTGAAGAAAAATCGGACAAATATCCTGAAGAAAAATAATCAACTGTTTATTGTCATTACTATTAAGTATTACAACATATTTTATATATGGCTTTAATTTATTGGTTTATGATTAGGGTAGGAGATTTGTTTATGTAACCCTAACTTAACCCTAATTGAACAAGATTGCCATCCCAAAAAACATGTTCCAATTGGCAAGCGGACAAGGAAGCCATTGGCTTATCGAGAGTCCAACAATTTTATCATCTATGTGTAGCCCGCTCTTATCATATATCAGTCAATTCTATTTTTAAACATATTCACACTACTAGCATTAACACAATCATTTGGTAGTTTGTTCCATTAATTTATCATCCTCTTTGAGAAAGAGTACTTTCTCATGTCCAACCTACACTGTTCCTTAACTAATGCTGCTTTGTTTCCTCTGGTTCTACTGCCTTCTTTAAGTTTGAAGAAAATACTCCTATCAACATCCTCATAACCGTTCACTATTTTAAACACTTCTATTTGGTCTCCTCTTAGTCTCCTGGTCTCTAGTGTTGTCAAACCACATTGTAATAAGCGACTTTCGTAACTAAGGCCTCTCAATTCTGGAATCATTTTAGTTGCTCTTCTTTGTATTCTTTCTAGCTTGCCTATGTCCTTACGATACGGCCTCCATGCTTGAATACAATATTCCAAATGTGGTCTAACTATTGCTTTTACACCTAAGTCCTTTTCTTGTGTGGTTCTACCTAGTACAGCATCTCTCATTTTATGTTCTTCGTCTATGTTTCCATGTCCTATGTGTATGCATTTACACTTCCCAAAATTTAATAACATTTGCCATTTTTCTGACCATTTAACTAATTTATCTAGATCATCCTGTAAACTTTGTTTATCTGTATCATTAGTAACCTTTCTGAATACTTTTGTGTCATCTGCAAAGTTCAGTACTTTGCTAGATATGTCATCTTCCAAATCATTTATATATATTAAAAACAGTATAGGGCCTAATACTGATCCCTGTGATACCCCACTCAGAACAGATTTACAGTTTGAAATCTCACCATCTACTATTACTCTCTGTCTTCTGTGTGTAAGCCACTTTCCTATCCAGTTGATTACATCATTGCCTATACCATGGGCTTTTAGTTTAAGTAACAATCTTTGATGTGGCACTTTATCGAAAGCTTTCTGAAAATTTAAATATACAACATCCACTGGTGACCTGTCATCTACCCACTTTGTAATTTCTTCCAAAAAACATAAGAGATTGGTTAGACATGACCTTGCTTTTAGGATGAGATGTATTTATTAATTGATGTTTTAAAAGGAATTCCACCATGTGGTGTAAATGCAAACCATAACCCTAATTTAAGTTGTTAAATGAATTAGGTCAAATAAGTTAACTTAATTTAATAAATTAATGTTACCAGTAAGGGCAGTTAATTTGGTATTAATTGATATTTCAATTAAATGTCACCCACTGGCACTGACACCCAGTGGCATTTCCAGCAGGCCTGCAGTCACTAGCCTGACATAGATCAGGTTCAGACATGTGTGAATTAGTACAAGTGTGAATGAATCAGTACTGGGGAAATTGTAGACACTAAGCAGTTGACACTAGTTAACACAATTAAAAAATATCAACTACAAACTGGGGTGGGCACTGGGCAGTGGGCAGTTGCCAGTGGGCAGGTCAGAACAAATCAGTATACCACTTGCAAGAGTATTCAACTTGTCATTAAAAGAGGGAGTTGTTCCGTTTGAATGGAAAGAAGCAAACATCATACCATTATTTAAAAAGGGTTCGAGAAATAAATCAGAGAATTACAGACCAGTGAGTTTAACGTCAGTGATTTGTAAATTATTAGAAAGGTTAATTAAAGACCATATGGTGGACTTCCTCGTTAAGCATAAATTATTAAATACATCTCAACATGGATTCCTTAAAGCGAGGTCATGCTTAACAAATATGTTATGTTTTTTGGAAGAAATCACTAAGTGGATAGACGTGGGATCGCCAGTAGATATTATCTACTTAGATTTTCAGAAAGCTTTTGACAAAGTGCCACATCAAAGATTACTACTTAAATTAAAAGCCCATGGTATCGGGGATAGCATAACTGACTGGATAGAACAATGGCTGACTGACAGAAGACAATGAGTTGTAGTAGATGGAGAAGTTTCAAATTGGAAATCGGTTTTGAGTGGGGTACCTCAAGGATCAGTATTAGGACCTATATTATTCTTAATATATATCAATGACTTGGACGACAGTATAACAAGTAACGTACTGAAATTTGCGGATGACACAAAACTGTTTAGAAAGGTTAATACTGATGGTGATAAACAACATTTACAAAACGATCTAGACAGATTAGTGAAATGGTCTGAGAAATGGCAGATGCTGTTAAATTTTGGGAAATGTAAATGCCTACACACAGGACATGGGAACTTGAATGTAAACTATAAAATGGGAGATACTGTTCTGGGTACTACTGTAAAAGAAAAGGACTTAGGAGTTACAATAAGCGCTGATATGAAAGTTTCAGAGCAGTGTGGTATTGCAGCTTCAAAGGGTAATCAAATTCTTGGATTGATTAGAAGAAACATAACATACAAGGGAAAAAAGTTAATTATACCTCTTTATAAAGCAATAGTTAGACCTCATTTAGAATACTGTATACAAGCATGGAGACCATATCGTAAGAAGGATATAGATACGCTTGAACGCATACAAAGGAGAGCAACTAAAATTATTCCAGAACTTAGAGACCTTAGTTATAAAGAACGCCTGAAAGAATGTGGTTTAACAACTCTAGAGACAAGGAGGTTAAGAGGAGATCAAATTGAAGTTTTTAAGATATTGAATGGGTATGAAAATATTGATAGAAATATGTTTTTCTCACTCAAGAAGGATAGCAGAACTAGAGGACATGAGGTAAAATAAGTAAAGGATCGATGTAGATTGGACATCAGGAAGCACTCGTTCTCACAGAGGACAATAAATGAATGGAACAAATTGTCTACAGATTGTGTAACTGCTAGCAGCGTGAATATGTTTAAAAACAAGGTTGACACATATCTCAGGAGGGCGGGTTATAAGTAAATGAACATTGTTGGACTCTCGATAAGCCAATGGCTTCCTTGTCCACTTGCCATCTGGGCCTTTGGCTTGGATGGCAAATCTTGTTAAACATTCTTGTTAAACATTCAGGCAGGCAAGATTTGGAGGGAAGACAACAGAATGTCCACTGGTAGGGTCAAACAGTGATACATTGATGGTTAATCATGGCTTCATTGCCTCTGCAAATATGTCTAAAGTAAACATTTGGGGCTGGCTACTTCCAGCCAAGTGAACTTATGGGGTCATTAGATCTAAGCAAAAAGCTACATTCATACAAGAAATATGCACATGTAACATCTGTATTCTGTATGTACTATGTAGTAGTAATATGTACTGTGTAATGTGTGTGCTGTGTATGCAATATTATGCATTGCTATTAGATGAAATGTCTCTATGTTAAAAGAATGCACATTATTAAAATGATACAATTGGAAGTCCATTGTTGAAAAGAGGTTAAACTACATTCCAATATATAAAGCACTGGTGTCATTCGTAATTCCATGCAAGGTCTCAATTTGCAACTGTAATACTAAAGAAATAATTTTAAACATTCATTAACTGGAAATACAATTTATAATAAGTTTTGATTAATATAAAAAAAAATTGGGGTTTTGTATTAATATTTTTATTAGGTCCAGGCCCAGCCCGCTCACACGAGGCCCAGGCCCGGCCCAAGCTCGATGTGTTTAATATTTTTTCAGCGCAGGCCCGGTGCAGGCCCGCAATATGTAGGTCCAGGACAGGCTGGCCCGCGAAATTTTATAGAGGCCCAGCCCAAGCACCGAGCCGGGCTTGGACCCAAAGCCCAGCCCGTGTAGGGCACTAGTGTCTGGTGGTGTGTGTGTGCGTGCATGCACACACACTACCAGACAAGCATGCACCCACACACACCACCAGACTCGTATGCACACACACCACCAGACATGTATGCATGCACACACACCACCAAAAAAGCATGCATGTACACACACGCACACACCACCAGACATGCACAAACACCACCAGACATGTATGCACACACACCACCAGACACGCATGCATGCACACATACCACAAGACATGCATGCACGCACACATACCACCAGACATGCATGTATGCATACACAACACCAGACACGCATGCATGCACATACACCACCAGACATGCATGCAAGAACACACACCACCAGACATGCATGCATGCACACACACTACCAGACATGCATGCATGCACACACACCACCAGACATGCATGCACCACACACACCACCAGACACACATGCAAGAGCACACACCACCAGACACGCATGCATGCACACACACTACCAGACACGCATGCATGCACACACACCACCAGACATGCATGCACACAGCTTCATGTCTCCATCAGTAGGTTACTGAGCAGTGAAACTGTCAAACGGACAGCCCCTGTTCAGTCCCGTCTCATGCAAATTGTCTTTCTTTCTAAAAACAGTTCTGCATAAACAAGAAACAATAAACATAAAATGAGGTTCAGAAATCCAGTATCTAAAATAGAGGACATATATGCAGCCTTTATCATTTTGAACAATTAGACCACTAAGTAAGCATTACTCTTGGATGCTGTTAGAGCAGTAATTTGTCTATATTAGCAGAATTAGTTTAGCGGCTATAATCTATATTACCAGCAGCTTTTGTTTCTCCAGAAAGCATTACTGAAAACTTTCCACGATGCAGCCATTTTCCATCATGCTTGAAAGCTACCCACAATGCACCTGAACAACCCGGGGTGCATCTCAGACTTACCAATGTTTCAATGACCTACCACTAAGAAAATGATCAAATGGTAATTAATCAAACTATCAAGCAATTGTAGAAAATAGCACAGTAAAAGTCATAGATACATTAGTATTTAGCGAAACATTTATATTATTGTCAGAAACACAACTATAAGATAATCACAGGTTATCGAAAAAAAGGAACTTTATAAATAGTTAAATGTAAGCAATTCTGGCTATTCTTGTATTTTTTCATATAAAAATCACACATGGAAGAATATTCTTGAAACAAATTACCAAATTTACAAGTTTGTGAAAATATGTGAAATGTGTAAATACAACTACAAACTACAATGATAAAACCGTGCAACAAATCAATGAGATGTGAGATAAATTAACTGCCAATGAGTGATAGTGAAATTAGATGTGAAGTTGCCTACCCGAGGGCTTCGTCAAAGTATCGCACGGCTTTCTTCATGTTGATCTCCCTTCCACACAGCATTTCCAGCCAGCCCTTCAGGGCGAGCCCCTATAACACACATGGTCACTGTTTAATGGGGTCAGACCACAGTTGATTCTCCCATTGGTGGTCATATTAATGTTTGCACAACAATCCTAAAACTTCATGACATCCACTAGTTGGTGGTTTCACAAAATGTTAATACTCCTACCAGTGTTTCGGGAATGTCACCACCAAAACACCTGTGTCTTCAAATCTGCTTCATACACTTGCATATTCTTTGGTACCACATTTGTGGTCGGCAGGTATCAGAAACTGTCAACAGATATATGCGAATGTATTGAATGGAAATTCAGTTAATTCAGTCACAAAGTTCTACACATATATTTATAGAACTGGTGGTGGGGTTTTTCTATGGTACTAAGTCAAAATTCATCTCCTATGCACATAACTTTGAGAATACATTGTGCCTCACTCACCTGCTTGGAGGCTGGAGCCATCTTGAGCATGCGGTCAACATACTCCCTAGACTTGTCGTACTTCCCAACGTGGAACAGAAACAGACCGGCAAAGTAGAGGCCCTAAAACACAGTCAAATCACCCATCTCATTCAGGTCACTAAAAGGTAAAGTTCAAAGTGCTTTACACTTTAACCCTGGCAGACCTGTTCAATCAAATGCCAACTTGACTGCACTGGGAAGCATACAGCCACGCAGCAATTACTGCTCAACGTTTTGCATTTTACAATAAATGTATTCAGTCACATAAAGGATAATTTTGCAATACTAGGATAATTATGCAATACTAAAACAAGGAGTTATTGGATGAAATATGATGATAATATGATTGCTATTCAGTATTCATCTTAATCAATGTATCCAGTAGTAGCCAATTTGCCATTATTTCTAATTAACATCATTTTCTACACCATCGGTTCAACATCAAATTCACACCTTTTCTCCAGCTTGTTTTCGTTCTTCTTTCAACTTGGCGTCCAGCTGCTGGACGGCCTCTCTGTCTGCTCAACAATGTCATCAACATTATAATCAACATCCAAGTACTCACACAAAAGTTAATATAAACACATGAACAGCATTGGAATAACCTGAAACAAACAATTTTGCAGAAGAGTGGAGTTCTACGGTCACTTTGTGGTGCTCTAAGAGGACTGAGTGAGTGAGTTATTCAAAACAACTTGTGTCAGAATAACAGTTTCTGAAGACATAAAAATGTTGACTGTGAGCAGACTCACCCACGTGCTTGCTCTTCTTGTGGCCAATGATGAGTGCGAGTGTGGAGCAGAGGTTCACGTCCTGCTTGTCTTTCATTGTGTCCAGTTCGCGCATTCCTTCCTGAACCCGCTCTGTCATAGCAACATCAACGCACGGCTCAGTTCAGTTAATCAAAATATACTGTAACCAATTACATTATAATGTACATGTAATAATAAAAATTGTCTGATTATGGTAATCACAACCATAAGTGAAATACTGTAATTGAACACAAGTAAAAACAATCGTAAATATCGGGTAAATGTGTAACCTGCAGTGGACCTACAGAGCTGAAACGGTGACAGCAGAGGTAGCGTATGATGTACATCATATTGTCAACCATCTACATGATGACTGAATCAGACCTGGGGCCGAAGTACTCAGTACTCGTGTACTCGAATACATTTTTGAAGTACTCGTACTCGTACTCATAGAAATTATGGTCATGTAGTCGTACTCATGTTCAATGTACTCAGATTTTATGAGTACATTACAAGTACAACCGAGTACTTTTTCACTGATATTGCAAAAATTATTTAATTTCTTATTATTAGATCATTAACAACTACAACAATAATAAAAAAGTGTGGTAGCAAATTGAATTACCTGCATATGAATCACATTTTTTTTATTTGTATGCTTTTGCATGCATCTCAGCTGTTATATATAAGTTATATATGTTTTTTAACACAGGATCATTAAAAACATTTTTATTATGTAAATTCTATTGCAATAACCATGATATTAATTGCAATGTAGTAGCCCCTGATTTGTAATAATTATTATTGTTACATTTAGTAGATGTGGTTTCATTTTTACCTGGTATTGATGAGTTTTCACAAATTCACACCATGGATCACTTTTCTGCACATTGAATGCACTGAAGCCACAAAGGCTTCACTTCAAGAGGCAGCATCTTTTGATTCTTATCCCAGTCAGAAACCCCTAGTTCATATCCATAGTTGTACTAGTTGCCAGTCTAGGCCATAATCCTTGTGTTTGTTTAATTAAGCCAGGAAGTCCAGTAAGCCCATAATGAAAGTGTTGTTCGCCAGTTAGCCATAAAATGCCTTTGTTGCTCTCACAAGTGACAGTGCTAAGTACTGCTAGCTGAGTCTTCTTCTGAAAAAGTTTAGTGACTCAAATCAGACAGCCTGCACCAGTATTATTTGGTGCCAATTTGTAGAGTAGTTTAAGTATGAAGGGGATATTAAGCCCTGGACATTGGCAGGTGCTAATCCACCCTCTCAGCAAACATTAGTTGTGGACTAGTGCTCACTGCCAGTGAGCACAAGTGTTTCTTAATGCTTTAAACATGTTTGAAATCTGAGCATTCAAAGATATTTGGTAGATTATATTATGATAAAATAACCCAAACCCATGTTCTGTTTGGTTACCTTCAAGTATGAGACTATAGCCGTAGAAGAACTTTAGGAGTGGATCATTGCCGTACTTCTTGAGGCCGTCTGTTGCCACATTCTGCATGTGTCTGTAGTACTTCTCTCGGCACCAGTAGTTCAACTGGCCCTACAATACAGGCAGATATGTATGTGACGCTGACATGTCAGTGGATGTGCATATTGCACTCATTGGATGTGTAAAATCTGTCATTAAAATGCAGGCCTTTTTAACCTAGGGTCCCTTCTATCTGGTTTCTATGCCAGGGGAAGTACAATATCTCACACAGGGGGTAAATGTTAAACTTACTGCAGACTCATGGAGGGTGGTCTCTATCTATATCCCACCAAAGACATGATGCAAAAATAAACTCGATACTGTTATAGTGTAGAGGATGAACCAAAATAAAGAAAACGAAAAACTGCAAACGATCAAACTGCGGGTATCTTGTGTTCTTGTCATGCGTCAGTCAAATATTGGATCTGTTTCTTTGCACGAGTGTGACATGCACGAGTGTGACATGCACGAGTGTGACATGCACGAGTGTGACATGCACGAGTGTGACATGCACGAGTGTGACATGCACGAGTGTGACATGCACGAGTGTGACATGCACGAGTGTGACATGCACGAGTGTGACATGCACGAGTGTGACATGCACGTGTGTGACATGCACGAGTGTGACATGCACGAGTGTGACATGCACGTGTGTGACATGCACGAGTGTGACATGCACGAGTGTGACATGCACGTGCAGTTTGTATGTCCACCCGCCCCGACAGTTTGTATGTCCACCCGCCCCGACAGTTTGTATGTCCACCCGCCCCGACAGTTTGTATGTCCACCCGCCCCGACAGTTTGTATGTCCACCCGCCCCGACAGTTTGTATGTCCACCCGCCCCGACAGTTTGTATGTCCACCCGCCCCGACAGTTTGTATGTCCACCCGCCCCGACAGTTTGTATGTCCACCCGCCCCGACAGTTTGTATGTCCACCCGCCCCGACAGTTTGTATGTCCACCCGCCCCGACAGTTTGTATGTCCACCCGCCCCGACAGTTTGTATGTCCACCCGCCCCGACAGTTTGTATGTCCACCCGCCCCGACAGTTTGTATGTCCACCCGCCCCGACAGTTTGTATGTCCACCCGCCCCGACAGTTTGTATGTCCACCCGCCCCGACAGTTTGTATGTCCACCCGCCCCGACAGCTTGTATGTCCACCCGCCCCGACAGCTTGTATGTCCACCCGCCCCGACAGTTTGTATGTCCACCCGCCCCGACAGTTTGTATGTCCACCCGCCCCGACAGTTTGTATGTCCACCCGCCCCGACAGTTTGTATGTCCACCCGCCCCGACAGTTTGTATGTCCACCCGCCCCGACAGTTTGTATGTCCACCCGCCCCGACAGCTTGTATGTCCACCCGCCCCGACAGCTTGTATGTCCACCCGCCCCGACAGTTTGTATGTCCACCCGCCCCGACAGTTTGTATGTCCACCCGCCCCGACAGTTTGTATGTCCACCCGCCCCGACAGTTTGTATGTCCACCCGCCCCGACAGTTTGTATGTCCACCCGCCCCGACAGTTTGTATGTCCACCCGCCCCGACAGTTTGTATGTCCACCCGCCCCGACAGCTTGTATGTCCACCCGCCCCGACAGTTTGTATGTCCACCCGCCCCGACAGTTTGTATGTCCACCCGCCCCGACAGTTTGTATGTCCACCCGCCCCGACAGCTTGCGCCTCTTTTGAGAAACTAATAGACGCACACCCAGGCCTTTGCACCCGCGCACTGAGCAGCTATTGGGATGTACAAGTAGGCATAATAATTACTATAATATGGGACATAATTATATTCTGAAGCACTGGCACCTTCACTGTACAAGACAAATGAACAAAGTCAAAGTTGGGTAATTTGTATGCGCGAGAAATTATTGGTGGGACATTTTATGGTTATGCCAAAAAGTGTAAGTGAAGCTTTTGGTCTCGAAAAAGTATCACATCGCTACTCAACAGTCTGAACAAATAACTGTTTGGCTCAATTGCATCTTGGGAAATCCTGAGGAGAACATGGAATTGAATTTGGTGGATTGGATATTTGTCTAAAGCATGGAATATTGATCGGATAAGTAGTATTATTACGTGTATATTAAACATAAACTTGCAAGTTAAAATTTTGCTATAGGAGTAATTTAGGGTAGTTTATATAATAGATCTCCGAAGACTCGGCAGCACGAGCGATAATTAAGGTTTGTTGTGGTCAGTTGATTGGGTACATAATACGAGACATAATATTATTTTAGATAATTTAGTACATATTAAAGATTGAGAACCTGAATATTTTGTTTTAGCAACATTTATTGTTAAAAGTTAGCTGTAGGTAGTAATTCAGTGTAACTTAAAGGTCACTGAAATTTCGTTAGCGCGAGCAATATTACGTTTTGTTGTTGTCAGCTGTTACACAGAAAATAAGTTGCAAGGCAATAGTTGTAAATTTAATTAAGACCTAAGTAAAATAGCATAAAGTGTGATTTACAACACAAAAACAGTCTTTGTGAAGACTACCTAGTATAAATTGTAAACATAACTGTTTATAAACAAATATACATTGAATTTCTAACATGGTGCCATGCAAACGCCAAGTAAAGGCGAAACGTACTTTGACATGATTTAGTTGTGACAGCTGGATAGACTTTGCAAAGTCCGGGTGTGCAAATTCGTGGGCAGAGGTGCAGGCAGATGATTTTCATTTCGTGTGTAGGGGGTGTAAGACAGTGAAATGTCTGCAGGAGCAGGTAAATGAGTTAAGGCATGATTTTGATGATGACAGGGCAGGGTGAGAAAGAAGAGAGCAGAGGTGGTTAGACCGAGGAGAGTAGAGGCGGTGAGAATGAGGAGAGCAGAGGTAGTGAAAACGAGAAGAACAGAGGTGGTGAGAAGAAGGAGAGCAGTGGCAATGTGAGGGAGAAAGCTGGTAAGAAGAAGAAAGCTGGAAAAAGGAAGAATGTGCAACAAAAGGAAGATAAACGAGTGAGTGAAGAGGGATTGTCAGGTGGTAGGATGGTAGAGGATAACAAGAGCAGAGAAAAGAAGAAGACTGTGGGTCAGAAGAAGAAAGATGACAGGAGGCAGAGTATGCAACAAAAAAGAGGTAAGCAGGTGAGTGGAGAGGGGGTGCCACGTGGTAAGATAGTAAAGGTTGATGATAGAAGAGAAAGGGGGCATAGTGTGCGACAGGAAAGGAGCTTTGCTGATGTAGTATCACAGGGGAAGGCGAGGAAAGCCCTGGTATTTATGGGGGATTCCATCATTAGGAAAGTGGATAAAATTGTAAACAGAGATGACATAACAGCATGCTTACCAGGGGAAAAAATAGATGATATAGCAGAGAAGACAGGCAAGTCATGGGTGGTGGCACGGTAGGTGCTATTCTTGTGCATGTGGGAACGAACAATGCCGAGAAGGAGGGAACGTCAGCCATCATTGGTAAGTACAGAAGGTTGATCAAGACACTTAAAGAGGCACGAGTTGGACAGATTGTATTGTCGGGGATATTACCAATAATGGGAGGCAGGGATGAGGAATATAGGAACTGTAGGAGGATGTCGATCAACACACAAGTACAGAAAGTATGTATGGAGGAGGGAGTAGGTTTCGTAGACATGTGGTTAAACTTTGTGGGAAGAGATGACTTTTTCATGAGAGATGGACTTCATCTGACAGGGAAGGGTGCTGCAGTTCTTGGGTGTGAGCTTGTCAGAGTTGTCGACGAGGACACATGTATATACCATAAATTATTTAAACTAGATGCGCAGGGGGAACTGACAGAGAAAACTCAAAGGAGTACTACTACAAACACACATCCAAAGAAATGTTTACCAACAATTTCAGACAATGAACATAAACGTGTATACTTAAATGCCAGGAGCATAGTAAATAAAAAAGTGAGTTAGACATTATGGTAGCAGACATTGATCCTCATGCAATAGGCATCACAGAATCATGGGCAAATAAAGATATAGTAGATGCTGAGTTAGCACTGGCTATGTAATGTTTAGGAAGGATAGACGAGAAAGAAGAGAAGCATATGAAATAACACTGAAAAGTGAAGCAGATTGTGAGGAAGTAATCTGGTGTAACACAGTTACCAAGAACTCAACATTAACAATAGGAGTAGTTTATCGTAGTCCTAACATAGGACAAGAGGAAGATGTAAAATTACAAAAGGCGATAAGGGAGGTGAGCAAGGTGGAATGTGTTATAATGGGTGATTTTAACCATGGCCATATAAGATAAGATAAGATACGTTTTATTACCAAGTAGCAAGTACAAGGAATTTGTAGTGTTGTGGCGTTAGCACAAACATACACTCATGCACCCAATCACACACGGAACTAAACATTACATATCACAATCGTAATACTAAAAACAGTTGAAAACAAGCGAGAGTAATATAATATGTTGCAAGATAAAAAAATTTAAAGATTAAAAAAAAAAAAAAATAAATAAAAAATTAAAAAGGCGACATTGCATCTACCTACCAGAGGCAAGACATTTATGATGGCTCTCCGTTTAAAAATCTCAGCGCTTGAGGATAGAAACTATTGTTAAATCGCGTCGTTTTAGTTTTTATGCTACGGTAGCGCTTACCGGAGGGAAGGAGTTCAAAGAGATAAAAATATAAAAAAAAAATATACAATGGGAATCATTAGAGAGTGCTGGAGGTGATGACCATCAGTTTCTACTTCTAACACAGGATTGTTTCCTTACTCAACATGTCTTGGAACCAACCAGAGGTGAGAATGTGTTAGATTTAATTTTGTCTTCTCAAAATGAATTAGTTGACAATGTTAAAGCACACGAACCTTTGGGTTCAAGTGACCATAACCAAATCTAGTTTAATAAAAAAGTAAAAACAGGGAATGCATATAAAAAAACAATGGAGGAGGAACTTCAACAAAGGCAAATATAAAGAGATGAGAACATATCTAGCAAATATAGATTAGAATAACTTGCTGAAGTACAAGACAGCAACAGAATGCTGGACTTGTTTTAAATATGAGATTTGAGGGCATTACTGAGAAATTTGTTCCATTAAGAAAACAAGGGAAAAGGTCCAGGAAGAAACACCTGTCAAAAGAGGCTATTAGCAAAAATTGCTCACAAACAGACGCTGTGGAGGGTATATAAACACACTGGAAATGTAGAAGACTACACAAACTACAAAGAGGCACTTAACCTAGCTACAACTGAAATTAGAAAATCTAAAAGAACCTTTGAAAAAAAATTGGCAGGTAATATAAAAAATACCAGCAAAAGTTTTTATGCTTATGTAAGGAGTAAACAGAAAGTTCGAGATAAGGTTGGACCACTGGAAAACAACAATGGAAACATAATTTCAGACAGGTTTCAAATGGCAGAGGTCCTGAATTAGTATTAGCTCAGTTTTTACCACAGAAGATATCAGCTCACTTCCAGTTCCATTTACTAAATTTTAGCGCAATAAGTCAGAACATTTAGGACAGTTATTTGTAACTCCAGAAATGATAGCAAAGAAAATTAAGAAGATGAAAGATAATAAATCACGTGGACTTGATGGGATACCACCAAAACTGCTTAAGGAAATTGTTGAGTAAATTAGTACACCACTTGCAAAATTGTTTCACTTGTCACTAGAAGGAATAGTTCCTTCAGATTGGAAAGAAGCAAACATTACGCCGCTATTTAAGAAGTGATTGAGGAACAAGGAAGAAAATTACAGACCAGTGAGTTTAACATCAGTTGTATGTAAATTATTCAAAACATTAATTAGAGACCACATGGTGGAACTCCTTGTAAAACATCAATTAATAAATACATCTCAACATGGGTTCCTAAAAGCAAGGTCATGTCTAACCAATCTCTCATTTTTACAAAGTGGGTAGATGATGGGTCACCGGTGGATGTTGTCTATTTAGATTGTCAGAAAGCTTTCGATAAAGTGCTACATCAAAGATTGTTATTTAAACTAAAAGCCCATGGTAATGATGTAATCAACTGGATAGAAAAGTAGCTTACACACAGAAGACAGAGAGTAATAGTAGATGGTGAGATTTCAAACTGGAAATCTGTTTTGCGTGGGGTACCACAGGGATCAGTATTAGGCCCTATACTGTTTTTAACATATATATGTGATGGAAGATGACATATCTAGCAAAGTACTCAAATTTGCAGATGACACAAAAGCAGATGACACAAAGTTTACAGGATGATCTAGATAAATTAGTTAAATGGTCAGAAAAATGGCAAATGTTATTAAATTTTGGGAAGTGTAAATGCATACACACAGGACATGGAAACATGGACGAAGAATATAAAATGGGGGATGCTGTACTAGGTAGAACCACACAAGAAAAGGACTTAGGAGTAACATTTAGTGCTGACATGAACGTTTCAGAGCAATGTGGGATTGCTGCCTCGCAAGAAAATCAAATTCTAGGGCTAATTAGGAGAACTATCACGTATAAAGAGAAACAGCTAATTGTACCCCTGCACAAAGCAATAGTTAGCAGTACGAAGGACATAGACAAGCTAGAAAGAATACAACGAAGAGCAACTAAAATGATTCCAGAATTGAGAGACCTTAGTTATGAAAGCCGCTTATTACAATGTGGTTTGACAACACTAGAGACTTGGAGACTAAGAGGAGACCAAATAGAAGTGTTTAAAATAGTGAACGGTTATAAGGATGTTGATAGGAATATGTTCTTCAAACAGTAGAACAAGACGACACAAAGCAGCATTAGTTAAGAAACAGTGTAGGTTGGACATGAGAAAGTACTCTTTCTCACAGAGGGTGATAAATGAATGGAACACCCTGCCAAATGATTGTGTTAATGCTAGTAGTGTGAATATGTTTAAAAATAGAATTGACATATATCTGATAAGGGCAGGCTACACATAGATGATAAAATTGTTGGACTCTCGATAAGCCAATGGCTTCCTTGTCCACTTGCCATCTAGAACTTGTTGTTTGGGATGGCAATCTTGTTAAATCTTGTAGACGCCGTGGACGATAATAGGTTCATAATTGACGTAACATTATCTAGCATAAAGTTCGAGCTATTTGGACACTTACGAGTGTAACAGAATCGGAGTCTGCCATGTTCTTTGATGATGCAGTCAAGCAAAATGTAGTTTAATGCATGCTGCTATCAATTTACTGTATTAAATCGTATAAAAACATATGAACGTCGACGTTCCTGCAGGAATGTGCCTAGTTGACATGCGCAACCGGAAGACGAATTACTCGGTTATTTCTGATATATTTAGAGACACGTAATGGGTTCATCTCCTTTATTTAGTCCTTATGTATACTAATATGTTTTTTTTTTCATTACTTTTGTCTTAACAATTTTAAACAATAAGCATATCTGTAACAATAAACACAATGAGTACTTTCTACCAAGCGCAACATACGTCAACATTAAGATGTCCAATACGAACCTCCCAACCATTCTCTGATGCTGTTTACATAGAACTATGGTAACCGGCGCGAATGCGGTTTTCGTGTGAGCCCTCGATAGCGTGTGAACAACAGCGCCTGCGGTCCATGCTTCGTGCTCAGTGGTGTACGCTGCAGCTATGTCTACATCATCAACATATCACAAAAATCCAAACAGGGGGCCACTTACGCTTGAGCACGACCGTAAGTACAACTTTTGTTTGTACCGGTAGGCCCAAGTCCAAGACAAGTAATTTAATTTATTGTCATGCATTGGCATTGACATAATGTTGTTTTACAGCTAGTCAGTTAATAGGACATTGCCAAGTGCCGGAAACAAATAAAAGTAGGATATCTACGTTCAGACTTGAAGTACGCGACGAATGTGCTTGTCATGATCGTTGACATTGGCGCTTAGTATTTTTTCTGTGTTTACAAATAATAATAATGATAATTTAGTAGTAAAAACAATAACAACAACAACAACAACTACTACTACTACTACTACTACTACTACTACTACTACTAAAAACAAATAATGAGAATCAGGCAAACTCATCAGACAAGGTCTAAGATTAAGAAATTATTGGTTCGATGGGTTAATTCTGTTTTGTGATAATTATAAATGCATGTCGGATATTCTTCTATTTAATATACTAAGTATGTAATTTTCTCCATGACACGTATATATATATATATATGGCTTACAATGTATCTAGACCTCTGTGTATTAGTATATGGCTTACGATGTATCTAGACCTCTGTGTATTATTATATGGCTTACGATATATTTAGACCTCTGTGTATCATCATATGGCTTTCGATGTATATAGACCTATGTGTATCGTCATATGGCTTACGATGTATCTAGAGCTCTGTGTATCATCATATGGCTTACGATGTATCTAGACCTATGTGTATCATCATATGGCTTACGATGTATCTACACCTATGTGTATCATCATATGACTTACGGTGTATCTATCACTCTGTGTATTATTATTTCGAGGGTCAGTTGTATACAAGGGTCCCCAAGAATACTAGTTTGGTCACAATGCTAACGTAATGTGCTCCGCTATATTGCCAATAAGAATGGCCTGGCTCAGTATGGAACAATGCTGACCCGCCTGCAGGCTGTAGCATGCAATCACTGACAAAAGACGGGGCTAGGTACAAGCCGAACAATCAGGCACCACCCATATTGTTTATCAAACAGAAGGATAACAGTTCTACTTTCACCAAACGTGCGCATGCTTGAAATAGTTGTTCTGCAGGAACAATCTTTCATTATAAGTTTCTATGATTACGTAAACAAAAGAGAGTCTGTACGTAAGGTTAATGTGTTGCCTATAGACAATTATGTTGACATTGTTCGTTAAACGGAAGGCGACTTAGGTCGGGATTACAATCGTCTAAAAATTAACAAGCAATAATTATTAAGGTATGTGTAGGGCACACATGTACATACTCGTGCGCGCACGTATATACTAGTGCACGCACGTACATACTCGTGCACGCACGTACATACTCGTGCACGCACGTACATAGTCGTGCACGCACGTGTACAGACAGTCAGGCACTACAAGGAAGCTGACTAACAGTAATGATATTGAAGCACAGATGCACAGTTTCTAAGTGGTTCTTCGTGGAGTGATCGATGCCACTCTACCTGCCCGATGACGCCTTTTGGTGCACGCCATTTGGGTGCACTCCACTGGTCCCTTTGACGAAGTCTCGACGGCGGAAACACGCCGAGATTCCCTCGAAGCTGTCGGTGATTGTGAGCACACGACCGGTCAGGAAAAATCTCTTCACCGCAACATATATCGATCTCCATGCTCGCAAACGTTGAAGTTCAATGTGCTTGTTCGACTAATTGGATGTTCGTAACACATATCGTTAGTCGTGCTGGGATATGACACTTCTCGCCGTGCTTGAAGGACAGCAACGCCATCTTTCTAAGTCTGACTCGTGAATCTTGGCTTTCATTTTAGGACAGTTCTACCCAATTAATCTAATGTCTAACTGTGACCAATTTGATTTTCCTTGTTATTCTATTCCCGATGTCACTGCAGCCTGCGTCGTGCAGACCTCCGCATATATACATTCAACAGAACAACTCTCTAGTAATTGTTTTTAGAACAATAAGTTAGTTTGTAGATTTTACGTCTACGATATGTGTTGTTAGTTGGTATGTGTCTTAATGATGGAAACGTGTATATTATGTTTAATATTAACTAAGGGTACATTTCGATTGTGTATAGTCTCATTGTTTTGAGATGCTTCCATAATATAGTGTCTATCTGTTGACCTGCTCTCTGTTGGCGACTGGCGCAATTACAAATGATACGGGCTTAAAGCATATGAGCTGGCAACGATTGGTTTACGTAATCACAACACCAATGACTGTAGATGATCAATACGTAGGAATACAATTTTAGCTCGCAATCATGCAATAAGTGTAAATATTAAAATCAGCAAGTTGGCTGGTATGTATTATTCATCGGATATAGCGCGCTCCTGTGGCGTATTTAGGATCTCGGAGAATGAAGTAAAGAGGGATAAGCTTAGTCACCAAGTAGTTTGTCGTGATATCATGTAATGACACAACAGGTTATGCACAACAAACTTATCCCAAGGGGCCATTTGGTCCAATGCCCTACCTAGATACTCCCTGGCTCCGTCGCTTTCATCGCTATTTCTTGTGTTTCTTTACGCGACTCACAGTTACAGTTAGACTGAATGTGATTCATAACATCAAAGTTGGTGCTTGGTATTCGTGATCAATGATAGAAAGGAAAACATCCAATAACCGCGAACTGACTGGTGTTAATTGTGGACATTTATGGTAATTAATATGATATGTGCCGCTATTTTACTTAAAACAGTGGGTACTCTATATGCGTGGGTAAATTGCGTTAGTCAGTAATTTAAGTTAGTTGACTTGCCGCAGAGCGGTACCTTTTCAAGAGGGGACACACGCTGCCCACCGTGGCCACAAGCCTAGGACATGTATCATGTTTGGTACGTGCAGTTCTTTACAAAATCATTATGCTGGAATCGCATGAAAGAAAACGAAGCCAACCGTTGCTACACATCCTACGCAGAATATAGCAAAATCCCGCCATTGAATATGATACGGACTCCCAAGTAGTTACAAACGGAAATAACCTCGTTTCTAAAAAGGCATTAACTTAGTGATGCGAACGCGCAGTTTGTCTATATTCCACGTGTAGACCAAGTTAGTCAATAGAGCTGCGGAGAGTGCAAACTCATATATGAACGTGCCGGAGAATATGCTAGATTTCGTGTTCGGTGACACTGTATTGACTTGTGAGTTGTACTGGAGTGTTTGCGTTTCCGTGGGCTACATTAGGTGAATACCGCAGTTGTTCTGCGGTCTACCGTCGCAGTCGTTAACTGTGTCTGACGGGCGAACAACAGGCGCACCCAGGCGACACAACGCAGTGTTTGTTTCGCGTGTTTGATTATATTTGCTCATTGACCCTCGGTTGCGCTAAATAACTTCGCCGGTTCAATCCAACAAATGGTATTGACTTCACCAGTCAACCGATGCCACTGTTTTATGCAGAGTGCAGTCAACTGGCTGTTGTAAAATGAAAAACACAGTGCATGCAGAATACGTAATTGTCTGCACAGTCTGTATTTGTTTCTACGATTATTGTTTACATATGGGCAAAATTGTCGCTGTGGTCTGGTCACACAATTGTCGCTGTGGTCTGGTCACACAGTTGTCGCTGTGGTCTGGTCACACAGTTGTCGCTGTGGTCTGGTCACACAGTTGTCGTTGTGGTCTGGTCACACAGTTGTCGCTGTGGTCTGGTCACACAGTTGTCGCTGTGGTCTGGTCACACAGTTGTCGCTGTGGTCTGGTCACACAGTTGTCGCTGTGGTCTGGTCACACAGTTGTCGTTGTGGTCTGGTCACACAGTTGTCGCTCTGGTCTGGTCACACAGTTGTCGCTGTGGTCTGGTCACACAGTTGTCGCTGTGGTCTGGTCACACAGTTGTCGCTGTGGTCTGGTCACACAGTTGTCGCTGTGGTCTGGTCACACAGTTGTCGCTGTGGTCTGGTCACACAGTTGTCGCTGTGGTCTGGTCACACAGTTGTCGCTGTGGTCTGGTCACACAGTTGTCGCTGTGGTCTGGTCACACAGTTGTCGCTGTGGTCTGGTCACACAGTTGTCGCTGTGGTCTGGTCACACAGTTGTCGCTGTGGTCTGGTCACACAGTTGTCGCTGTGGTCTGGTCACACAGTTGTCGCTGTGGTCTGGTCACACAGTTGTCGCTGTGGTCTGGTCACACAGTTGTCGCTGTGGTCTGGTCACACAGTTGTCGCTGTGGTCTGGTCACACAGTTGTCGCTGTGGTCTGGTCACACAGTTGTCGCTGTGGTCTGGTCACACAGTTGTCGCTGTGGTCTGGTCACACAGTTGTCGCTGTGGTCTGGTCACACAGTTGTCGCTGTGGTCTGGTCACACAGTTGTCGCTGTGGTCTGGTCACACAGTTGTCGCTGTGGTCTGGTCACACAGTTGTCGCTGTGGTCTGGTCACACAGTTGTCGCTGTGGTCTGGTCACACAGTTGTCGTTGTGGTCTGGTCACACAGTTGTCGCTGTGGTCTGGTCACACAGTTGTCGTTGTGGTCTGGTCACACAGTCGGTGGAAGACAACATTGGTTGTTATGTGTTCTTCTCGCAGACTTCAGCGTCAGCCAACATATTTGTATTCTTTGATACTTTTTTCAAAAGCCCAAATCACCAGAAAGTGTTGACAAAGAATAACTTGTTATTGTGAAGTCTGCTTAAGGAGCTTCGTGTTCTTCTCCAGCGGTCTGTCTCTTTCACCTTTTTATGTAGACATTTGTTGATATTCACGAACCAATTCTGTGTTGGCGTATCTGGCATTTCTGCTTTTGCATTTTCGTTCAGAACTTCATTACATGACTTGCGTTGGTCCAGACGTCCCGTAGTTTAATCCACAGACCGTCTCTGTGCAGTCGTTTGGCATTCGAAGCTTCAAATTTGTTTCTCGAGGTGTACTTGATTAAATCATATCGCCGTGTTGCTATTGTAAAGAAAACGTAATATGCAATGTCGTTTTTATCTGATTAATGACATATGCAGTGAAACGCTAGAATGAATCAATATAATAGTTTGGCTTCTTCCAATCAGCACTCTCTTATTTTGTAGTGTTGCTTAAATAATGAATAGTCCATGCGACACACTAGTTGATTCATTTGGAGAAGTGTATTCCTTTGGTTGAGATAGTATTGCGGTCGAATATCTGATGAGTTCGTTCGTGCCGCTTCGTTTGTATTTAATTCACTCAACCTAATGTACGTACTGAACTACTTTGGTAAACAATGTTCATAGCGCGTGTCTTAGGACTATCCATACATCATATAATCATGTTTTGTATGGTTCGTAATGGACATGACACTCGAAATGCAATTAAGCACTGTGATTTGTATAAATATAGTCTGCACACATGTATGCATAGCTGTGTGCGTTTGTGTGCTTGCGTGCTAACGTGTGCGTGCGGATTTGTTTGTTTGTGCGTGAGTCAGTCGGGATGTTTTTACTTGACTCAACGTATTGAACATCTAGAGGCAAATCGGAGACTTACTACGACCAATGCCTTCGCATGTAGGGAACTCTTTCTCCTTAAACGTTTTACCTAACACACCGTCCAGTAGTCCAAACAACAAGACCCCCTCGAAGTCATTAAGTTTGGGTCGCATATATCGCAGTGTCAGTAACAATGCTGCAGTTCCAAATAATTTCGTTCAGTTCATTCAGCACACGTCGGATACAATACAAATTGGACACGTTTAACCCCTTACACTTAGTAAACCTAGTACATTTCATTAAACAGTTATTGCAGTCGTGGCGTGTCTTGCATAATATGTCATGTTATTGTTGAAGTGCAGTCATTTTTATTCTGTCGATTACGACTGCAATTGTTATGTCTGCCGTGTTCAGGCCAGGTACTGACAGACCAACGTCGAGACATTGGATCAGGACTTGCGTTTGTATATTCAATTGGAATGCATTGATACGTATATGTTTTTGTTGGCTAATTGAGTCCACTGCGGCGTGGAGGTTTCTGCAAGGGGTTTGGTGGGTCCCAGACAAAACTCGAATTTTCGTATGTTCTCTGATACATTTGGACTCATAAAGGGGGTTCCATCGAAACCCCCAACCCCCTAAATCCGCAAGGGTATATTTCCTTTAGATGAATCAAGATGTTATATTGTAGTGTATACAATACATTTTTGTAAGCATCAACTTCACCTATTTACACATAACTATATATACATATAACATTTATAACTATATATATACATATAACATGTAGCACGAACAACCAAAAATGGTCATTTAACGACGGTAAACGTGATATCAATAGCCCGACCAAGCTGTATTAACGGTTCTTGTTAGCGCGACCGCAAAATGAACTCTGGGCTCGCACGTCACACGCTCGGACATTAGACCTATCGTTCGGCTAAACGCCGCTTATCGACTGTCATACTTGAATTGATTTACCGCAGGGATTGGCCAAAGCGAACATGCATCAAAACCGATTAAAAGTATTTATCTAAAGAAAGATAGAATGGAAAGGGGGGTCAGTCGGTAATTACAGAAAGATTGCTGTTGATAAACGGGCTCGCAATTCGTCGAACATGGGAATGTGTCTAAAGGTCACGGGAACGATTTAAGAGTTGAATGGGCGCGCATTGCGGTAGGATAGAGTTCTCGTCTTAATGCGTGTAAGGTGACGGTGCATTAATTTTACGTTTCCATGCCGTGTTTGTTTCGCGTCATCGTGAGGGTTTAGTCTATCTGTCTCTCTGTTCTATCCGCTGAGAGAAACACTAGTCGTTCTATTTGTGAGAGAGAGACATATATTGGAATTTATATAGCGCCCGAATCCAATTAAGATAAAATGCTCTCAGGCGCTTTACATGAAACTGCATAAATTAAATGCATGAAGAAAGTATCTGCGTCTCTCTGAACTCTCCGTCTGCTGGGCATGTCAGAGGCAGGCAGTTTTTGCCACATCACCACAAATACGTCACCCAATTCGTCAATTAATATTTTGCAAAATTTCACGTACACTTGCTACTGTACGAATGATGCATTTATCATTCACGTCTGGGTGATGCACAAACATGTGCCAATTAAGTGTCGTTCACACCTCTTCCATGAGTAAGCCATATTATGTCGGTGATATTTGTACGTCTCCGGATTTTCCGCTTTTGCCTCTCCACAGATGGACAAATATAACATGCCACTTGTACAATGTTTTCTTGGTGATTGTTTTACATTTTCATGTTTTCCTGGTGTGTTTGTTCATAGTGTGTTCATTTAGTGTTCTAAATCGGTGCGATTTCCTACCCACGCCATCGTTGATTTCGTAGTAATATCCAACAAAGAAGCTAACCAGTTCGATGACCACAATTAGAATCAGATCCAAACATCTTGGATCTAGATTAGATCTGCCCGAGGCAAACACGTTTTCAGAATGCACCAATTGTTCTCCGCTAGTGGCGCCACGTCGTCAGCCCATTACCGGGGCCTTTCTGTCAGCCACTACATACCGGGATGTTATTGGTTGCAGTAACCTTTCTGTCAGCCACTACATACCGGGATGTTATTGGTTGCAGTAACCTGGGAAAGTAACAAGCGAGAACGAGGTTACCAGTAAATTGCAGTAATAAAGAATACCGAACAGAAATCTTCACATTTATATTTTGTATAATGTAATGACATTTCACAGTGCTATCTAAATGGTGTGTTAATGATATATTATAGTATATTATTGTTAGAGTATTTAGTTGTCAACAGTTGTTGTTGTTGTTGTTGTTGTTGTTGTTGTTGTTGTTGTCGAAAGGGGTGGTACAACAATCGTATTCGTTATATTGTGTCACCACGTGGCGCTGCTAGCAGCGTCAAGTTGACCTGTCACTGGCACTCGATCTTTGGTGACCTGAGGTGAACTGGTGGAGTTCAGCAGTTCGAAGACACCCCACTTTTGCTAGAGTTTGCATCGTTGTCTCATTTGAACAACAACAACCCGTAGAAAGTACTAAGTCCGTAGCCTTTATAATATACATGGACAAGTACTTGACCCCCCACACCTTAAGCACATATATTCCTGTCTACATGGATGTGTCGAATTCGTAACTATCGCAAATGAATCATTGATTACAGTAACGCCGCAAGATCTGATGTCATTCAAGGAGTCGCTGGACGGACGAAAGATCAGCCCGAACTATCGCTTCCGGGGCTACCCAGTCGGGTCGTTCGAGAAACCCCGTGACCCACTCCATAACCCAGTCATCAACCCAAAGGAGCTGACGACGGAGGCAGACGCACGACACGGGCTGCAGCGCTACTTCGACCCACGTGAGTGTTCGCTTGGAAAGGGTGTCATAGACCCCTGTGTGTTTAACCAATCCTCGTATTTCCATGAAGCGATTCGACGATCCAATTCACGACAAACTTCAAAAAGAAACGGGAGATCTAAACATAGGAATAAGTTGACTTTCATCAACATCTTGGACAATGATGAAAAATAAAAACATCAGAGTTGCAACACAGAAAATAGTAAGATACAGATATACGAGCTAATCACGCGGCGACAACGCCAACTACGCAGAAGCAGTATGAACAAGAACAACCACAGACAGGGAAATATGGACAAGTTAGGCGAAGGGCTTGTTGGGGCGAACAGGCATGTCAAGAGTGAGGCGTATTGCATTTATATGTCCGAACGACAAGATAAGCACCATCAAATAACCATCTCTATATTTCTTAACTTGTTGTCGTAGCCTTCATGGACCTTGTTGTCGCCGTCTTCATGGTTATTATCATCGTCATTTTCGTGGTTCTTGTCGTCGTCGTCGTCGTCGTCGTCGTCGTCGTCGTCGTCGTCGTCGTCGTCGTCGTCGTCGTCGTCGTCGTCGTCGTCGTCGTCGTCGTCGTCGTCGTCGTCGTCGTCGTCGTCGTCGTCGTCGTCGTCGTCGTCGTCGTCGTCGTCGTCGTCGTCGTCGTCGTCGTCGTCGTCGTCGTCGTCGTCGTCGTCGTCGTCGTCGTCGTCGTCGTCGTCGTCGTCGTCGTCGTCGTCGTCGTCGTCGTCGTCGTCGTCGTCGTCGTCGTCGTCGTCGTCGTCGTCGTCGTCGTCGTCGTCGTCGTCGTCGTCGTCGTCGTCGTCGTCGTCGTCGTCGTCGTCGTCGTCGTCGTCGTCGTCGTCGTCGTCGTCGTCGTCGTCGTCGTCGTCGTCGTCGTCGTCGTCGTCGTCGTCGTCGTCGTCGTCGTCGTCGTCGTCGTCGTCGTCGTCGTCGTCGTCGTCGTCGTCGTCGTCGTCGTCGTCGTCGTCGTCGTCGTCGTCGTCGTCGTCGTCGTCGTCGTCGTCGTCGTCGTCGTCGTCGTCGTCGTCGTCGTCGTCGTCGTCGTCGTCGTCGTCGTCGTCGTCGTCGTCGTCGTCGTCGTCGTCGTCGTCGTCGTCGTCGTCGTCGTCGTCGTCGTCGTCGTCGTCGTCGTCGTCGTCGTCGTCGTCGTCGTCGTCGTCGTCGTCGTCGACGTCTTCGTGGTTCTAGTTGTCGTCGTCTTCACGGTTCTTGTTGGCGTCATCTTTATGGTTTTTGTTGTTGTCGTCTTTATGGTTCTTGTTGTCGTTGTCTTCGTGGTTCTTGATGCCGTCGTCTTCGTGGTTCTTGTTCTCGTCGTCTTCGTGGTTCTTGTTCTCGTCGTCTTCGTGGTTCCCGTTGTCGTCGTCTTCGTGGTTCTTGTTCTCGTCGTCTTCGTGGTTCTTGTTGTCGTCGTCTTCGTGGTTCTTGTTGTCGTCGTTTTCGTGGTTCTTGTTCTCGTCGTCTTCGTGGTTCTTGTTGTCGTCGTCTTCGTGGTTCTTGTTCTCGTCGTCTCCGTGGTTCTTGATGCCGTCGTCTTCGTGGTTCTTGTTCTCGTCGTCTTCGTGGTTCTTGTTGTCGTCGTCTTCGTGGTTCTTGTTGTCGTCGTCTTCGTGGTTCTTGTTCTCATCGTCTTCGTGGTTCTTGTTCTCGTCGTCTTCGTGGTTTTTGTTGTCGTCGTCTTCGTGGTTCTTGTTGTCGTCGTCTTCGTGGTTCTTGTTCTCGTCGTCTTCGTGGTTCTTGTCGTCGTCGTCGTCGTCTTCGTGGTTCTAGTTGTCGTCGTCTTCACGGTTCTTGTTGGCGTCATCTTTATGGTTTTTGTTGTTGTCGTCTTTATGGTTCTTGTTGTCGTTGTCTTCATGGTTCTTGATGCCGTCGTCTTCGTGGTTCTTGTTCTCGTCGTCTTCGTGGTTCTTGTTCTCGTCGTCTTCGTGGTTCCCGTTGTCGTCGTCTTCGTGGTTCTTGTTCTCGTCGTCTTCGTGGTTCTTGTTGTCGTCGTCTTCGTGGTTCTTGTTGTCGTCGTTTTCGTGGTTCTTGTTCTCGTCGTCTTCGTGGTTCTTGTTGTCGTCGTCTTCGTGGTTCTTGTTCTCGTCGTCTCCGTGGTTCTTGATGCCGTCGTCTTCGTGGTTCTTGTTCTCGTCGTCTTCGTGGTTCTTGTTGTCGTCGTCTTCGTGGTTCTTGTTGTCGTCGTCTTCGTGGTTCTTGTTCTCATCGTCTTCGTGGTTCTTGTTCTCGTCGTCTTCGTGGTTCCCGTTGTCGTCGTCTTCGTGGTTCTTGTTCTCGTCGTCTTCGTGGTTCTTGTTGTCGTCGTCTTCGTGGTTCTTGTTGTCGTCGTTTTCGTGGTTCTTGTTCTCGTCGTCTTCGTGGTTCTTGTTGTCGTCGTCTTCGTGGTTCTTGTTGTCGTCGTCTTTGTGGTTCTTGTTGTCGTCGTCTTCGTGGTTTTTGTTGTCGTCTTCTTGGTTCTTGTTGTCGTCGTCTTCGTGGTTCCTGTTGTCGTCGTCTCCGTGGTTCTTGTTGTCGTCGTCTTCGTGGTTTTTGTTGTCGTCGTCTTCGTGGTTCTTGTTGTCGTCGTCTTCGTGGTTCTTGTTCTCGTCGTCTTCGTGGTTCTTGTCGTCGTCGTCGTCGTCTTCGTGGTTCTAGTTGTCGTCGTCTTCACGGTTCTTGTTGGCGTCATCTTTATGGTTTTTGTTGTTGTCGTCTTTATGGTTCTTGTTGTCGTTGTCTTCATGGTTCTTGATGCCGTCGTCTTCGTGGTTCTTGTTCTCGTCGTCTTCGTGGTTCTTGTTCTCGTCGTCTTCGTGGTTCCCGTTGTCGTCGTCTTCGTGGTTCTTGTTCTCGTCGTCTTCGTGGTTCTTGTTGTCGTCGTCTTCGTGGTTCTTGTTGTCGTCGTTTTCGTGGTTCTTGTTCTCGTCGTCTTCGTGGTTCTTGTTGTCGTCGTCTTCGTGGTTCTTGTTCTCGTCGTCTCCGTGGTTCTTGATGCCGTCGTCTTCGTGGTTCTTGTTCTCGTCGTCTTCGTGGTTCTTGTTGTCGTCGTCTTCGTGGTTCTTGTTGTCGTCGTCTTCGTGGTTCTTGTTCTCATCGTCTTCGTGGTTCTTGTTCTCGTCGTCTTCGTGGTTCCCGTTGTCGTCGTCTTCGTGGTTCTTGTTCTCGTCGTCTTCGTGGTTCTTGTTGTCGTCGTCTTCGTGGTTCTTGTTGTCGTCGTCTTCGTGATTCTTGTTCTCGTCGTCTTTGTGGTTCTTGTTGTCGTCGTCTTCGTGGTTTTTGTTGTCGTCTTCTTGGTTCTTGTTGTCGTCGTCTTCGTGGTTCCTGTTGTCGTCGTCTCCGTGGTTCTTGTTGTCGTCGTCTTCGTGGTTTTTGTTGTCGTCGTCTTCGTGGTTCTTGTTGTCGTCGTCTTCGTGGTTCTTGTTCTCGTCGTCTTCGTGGTTCTTGTTGTCGTCGTCTTCGTGGTTCTTGTTCTCGTCGTCTCCGTGGTTCTTGTTGTCGTCGTCTTCGTGGTTTTTGTTGTCGTCGTCTTCGTGGTTCTTGTTGTCGTCGTCTTCGTGGTTCTTGTTGTCGTCGTCTTCGTGGTTCCTGTTGTCGTCGTCTTCGTGGTTCTTGTTGTCGTCGTCTTCGTGGTTCTTGTTGTCGTCGTCTTCGTGGTTCTTGTTCTCGTCGTCTTTGTGGTTCCTGTTGTCGTCGTCTTCGTGGTTCTTGTTGTCGTCGTCTTCGTGGTTCTTGTTGTCGTCGTCTTCGTGGTTCTTGTTCTCATCGTCTTCGTGGTTCTTGTTGTCGTCGTCTTCGTGGTTCCTGTTGTCGTCGTCTTCGTGGTTCTTGTTGTCGTCGTCTTCGTGGTTCTTGTTCTCGTCGTCTTTGTGGTTCTTGTTGTCGTCGTCTTCGTGGTTTTTGTTGTCGTCTTCTTGGTTCTTGTTGTCGTCGTCTTCGTGGTTCCTGTTGTCGTCGTCTCCGTGGTTCTTGTTGTCGTCGTCTTCGTGGTTCTTGTTCTCGTCGTCTTCGTGGTTCTTGTTGTCGTCGTCTTCGTGGTTCTTGTTCTCGTCGTCTCCGTGGTTCTTGTTGTCGTCGTCTTCGTGGTTTTTGTTGTCGTCGTCTTCGTGGTTCTTGTTGTCGTCGTCTTCGTGGTTCTTGTTGTCGTCGTCTTCGTGGTTCCTGTTGTCGTCGTCTTCGTGGTTCTTGTTGTCGTCGTCTTCGTGGTTCTTGTTGTCGACGTGTTCATGGTTCTTATTGTCGTCATCTTCGGGGTTCTTGTCGTCGTCATCTTGATGGTTCTTATTGTCGTCGTCATCGTCATCGTCATAGTCGTGGTTCTGCACGTCGTCATCGTCTTCTTGTTATTGTTGACTTTATGGTTCTTGTTGTCGCCGTCTTTGTGGTTCTTGTTGTCTTCATCTTCGTGGACATCGTTGACAATTTAATTGTCATAGTCGCGGTTGTCGTCGTTATCACAACATATATATATATATATATATATATATATATATATATATATATATATATATATATATATATATATATATATATATATATATATATATATATATATATATATATATATATATAACATACAATACAATACATTGCAAATGTTTCTATCACGCAAAAACCACCGGGAACCATAGACCATGGGTACTTCGTAACCAAAGGATCAGGCAATGTGAAATCGGCATGCAATGTTTAAAGTTGTCAACAGATGGATGTTAACAAGTGATGGCGAATTGTTGTTATGTTTCCAACTGACCTAACGCTAACAGGGAGTGAATTCCAAAGAGTTGGTTCATTAACTGAGAAAGTCCTAGTTCCAATGTTTGTTTCAACTAAGTGAGCGATATTGTGATACGATCGGTGTGTGAGTGGGCGGGTATAATTCCCCAGTGACACAGAAGACACACGGAACAATGCACCTAATCTAAATGTCAGGTGTGAACCACAAGAAAGAGACATTGTATGTACCGGGCTATGGTAAATATTTTTGCGCGCATTGGGGCTTGTCACGCCATGACAACATGTTTAATTACAGTATAATATATCGAGGCATGCGAGACTCGTCAATTATGTACGAGTTGTAAGCAGCGAGCCGTCGTTGAAGGTCTCCAAAAGGATCCTCGGGTCGCCTTCACTGTGCCAAAAACCATAACAACTAATGCTTGTCATCTTGTGCACAATAAATAAGTAAATGTCAGACAATAGTCAATGTACATAATATAGAGGTAAACAGTATACAAATATACAAACATGTAGTGTATTAAAAGTACGTGTACAGATAATTAAATACACACCTGTCATACCGGTACTTCGCGGTGCCTATCCTATTTTTAATAAAAGCATTACATAGAATGTACCCTTTGTGCTGTGATACTGCCATATAAATAACTAACTGAAAGCCACAACAGCAACGGGACAATGATATATAACAGTGTAGCTTAAGAACACAATGTTTGTATTAATATTATCATGTTTTATTGCTTGGTTGTGTGTGTTCTAGTGCGTGAGTGTTCTAGTGTGTGAGTGTTCTGGTGTGTGAGTGTTCTAGTGTGTGAGTGTTCTGGTGTGTGAGTGTTCTAGTGTGTGAGTGTTCTAGTGTGTGAGTGTTCTAGTGTGTGAGTGTTCTGGTGTGTGAGTGTTCTAGTGTGTGAGTGTTCTAGTGTGTGAGTGTTCACCAGCACATTATATTGCATGTTGTAAGACAAGTGCTTAACACAACCTGTTTTAAAACTAGTGCGCCAATCGTGAAGGTATATGGATACAATGAAATATGTTTTCGAGTAATTATACAATTGTCGGCATAAACTTAGTAGCATAGACCAAGACGCCGTTTCTACGTTTAAAACTGGGCCACACAATTGTCGATATAAACGAAGTAGCATCAACCAAGACGCCGTGTCCACGTAGAAAACTGGGTCCAACTTGGCTGGCTGCACGCATTATGTTACCTGATAATCAATTACTAAACAGCAATTCGTCCCTAGCGTCACAGGCAGCAATCAATTAGTGGCCGACAAATAATACCGTTAATTAGGCGACCCCCCGGGAGGCGCTTTCAGCGGTCATGCGCGGTTGGGCACAGAATAACGCAGAACAAATGTATGTTCTCGTGGAAGTGCAGCGACATATCGGTGCTCTCGGGATTACAGCACATTGAGCCGTCACGTCGTATACAGAGCTTAACTAAGTGCATTGTCCGTCGCGTGTTTATTAACTATGGTACATGCATGCATGCACGCGTTGGAACGTGTTTATGCGAATATCGCCACAAGGCCGCCGTCCGTCTACACGCTCGTATTTCTACATAACACTTATATTATACGGCATCCTGTTTTTAGGCAAACCGAAAATATACGAGGAAGAAAATAAGGCCTTGTTGTACGGGAGTCTCGACATGCCCTCGAACCAACAGACAGCGAAACCAGTCAGGGACCCTTTCAACGAAAAGACGTCAGTTGCTCAAATATTATGTATTTATTGATTATCACATGACGTAGCACGCCCGCACGCATAAGTACGCACACATACACACGCACGCACGCACGCATACACACAGTCGCGCACGAACGCACACACGCACGCACGCACGCACGCACGCACGCACGCACGCACGCACGCACGCACGCACGCACGCACGCACGCACGCACGCACGCACGCACACACACACACACACACACACACACACACACACACACACACACACACACACACACACTGTTAATTGCTCCTACACCTATTTATATTGATCTTGCGTTTTAAGATGATTACTATTCCTTTGTTCTCATACTTCAATAGTGTTTCGATGATTTCGTTGCTGTTCGTGTTCGTCCAACCTGTTGCGTCATCAGAATGTCTTTCCCAGGTCGGCTGAGCTGAAGAAGTTCCGCGCAGTTCAAGTAGAGGCAGAGAAAGAGATCAAGAAATACAAACACGAGAAGATACAGAAGGCGAAAGATCGGGAAGACGAAAAGAAGAAAGTAAGAGAACGCTTATGACGTAGACAGTGCCAATGATATCAGTAAACACATTGTGTATATTTGACAGCGAACACGCCAAGTTTCGTTGGGAACACCGTGTTGGCCTGTAGATGAGTATGTGCAGTTCATTGGGCCGCAACGGATCAACACAGCAGAAATTCTGCGGCCTACTGACGCAGTCAATAAGTTTGACTGGTGGGCGGACAACGGACGCTCGTGGGCGGCGTTGGCACGTGTCTCATTGTTTCTCCAATACTTATTCGGAGCACATCGCCGGTATATGATATTGTGTTTGTATAGACCGATTCACTGCATATGGTACGACAAGAGTGTTCTACATCTAGTCGTTATATGTTTAACTAATAGTTGGGTATTGCCTTCCTGCAGGACTTAGCTATGTTGAAGAGATACGATCCGTGGGGTCGACCTGGGGGCGGAGCGCCAAACGTGAGTTGTTTTTCATGCACATTTTGCATGCAGAGATAACAAACCTATGTGCTTCATGTTTATTGTCACAGAATGTTTATTGTCACAGAATGTTTATTGTCACAGAATGTTTATTGTCACAGAATGTCGTTTCTAGGGGCAACGATTAACAGTGGTTAACTGAACGACTCTTTATAACTTTTGTTAGTATTCATGACATATCGGTTGGTTAGAACTAATATACATAAAAAACGTGTTGCTTGCTATCGGGAATTTTTATCTCGTTATATTTTCGAAATTCACGTTTTGTCAATGGTGAAATACACGCTGGTTTTATGATATTTATCTAGACTGGTGCAATTAAAGACCAATAAATCTTAATATTTGAAGGTAAAACATAACGTTTTTCACCGGATGATTTATTGGTCTGCACGCAAGAACGCACACTCACACGCACGCACGCACGCACGCACGCACGCACGCACGCACGCACGCACGCACGCACGCACGCACACACACACACACACACACACACACACACATCGCCAGGTGTGATATGCTGTTGTGAGATCAGTGCTAAGTCGTCATCGTTGTTGTTTCTCGTTGTCCGTGTTGCTATCGCCATTCTGGCTGTGTTATCTAGTTGCATGATTGTGTTATAATTACTTACGCGATTGCCAAGACAATTCCCTAGAGTTGCCGAGTAGTTTCTACGTTGTTCGGCGTTGCTGCGGCTCATTACTATTCGCCGTTGTGCACGTTGTCTACAGAAGGGTGGGTCGAGCTCTTCAGAAAGGCTATCGCAGTCGCCTCATAAAGACGGTTCCGACACACACCGCAGTTTTCAGGACGATTTAAACGAGGTGAGATAGACAGGATAACTGGTGCATTCACTGGAACTGCCTCAAGTTCATATTACGTTTCAACATTAATGAAACATGTTTGTTTCATTTGAATAGCACAGTGTTGTTACTGTAGTTTTTCTTCTTTATTTATTATGATTGAGTACCTGGCTATAGACAATGGTGGATATACGTGACCGAATAGCCATCGCGCAGTAATTACGGCGTGGCTGAATGTTTATCAGAGAATTTGAGTTGGAGGTGGAATGAACAGGTCTGCCAGACGTGTAAAGGAACAGCAGGTGTGCAAGAAGGTGACGTGTAAAGCGTTTTAAGCGGACCAATGGACTGGCTATGTTACAACTCACCTTTACCGCGTTCAGTGTCGCTATTGTTGTCACGACATTATCTTCGTCGTGACGCAGATTCAACTGATACTTTGTAAATTGTTCTACTTAAACACACACTGGATTATGACTATCACGTCTGCGTAACGTGAGTTACTTGTGTGGCATTGCATTGGTATGGTGGTTGACAAAATGCAATTAATTGCATGTATATTGCATGTATCCTACAGCTTAGAAAACTAGCTCTTCGAAATGTATTGTATAGTGACGTTTGTATTAATGTCATTTCGGTAGGAATACGGAAACTTCCACGCGAGTTTCGGCAAACCAGGCGGCGGTGCCCCTCTGAAGACTCTCTCTGGCGAGCTGAAGACGGAGATCAAATCTGACGTCGCCATTCACTTCCAAGTATGTCAGAACACCATTTGACTTCTAAACATTTGGCCAGGTTTACGGGTGTCACTAACTGTTTTCGTGTTTAGCTCTGCTCAACAAATAGCTAGGCATATATCTCTCTTGTGACACACAATGTGTACGTTGTGACACACAATGTGTACGTTGTGACACACAATGTGTACGTTGTGACACACAATGTGTACGTTGTGACACACAATGTGTACGTTATGACACACAATGTGTACGTTGTGACACACAATGTGTACGTTGTGACACACAATGTGTACGTTGTGACACGCAATGTGTACGTTGTGACACACAATGTGTACGTTGTGACACACAATGTGTACGTTCGTTGTCTGCTGGATGTTGAGATCCCCGTCGTCTTTAAGTTATGTTTATTCAATGTTCGTGCTGCTTTCTCGTTCTTTCTCGTTCTTCTCGTTCTTCTCGTTCTTCCATCAACTATGTTTCTTGTGTGCCTATTGCTAGATACCCGGCTCATCTGTATTTCATTATGCTGTTGTTTCATATTTCGTATTTGTATCTGCCCTCTGTGTAGTTGATTTTTGTATACTAGGTTCAGGCTATCATCAAGCTTCATATGAATAGTTGTCGTTTTCGCAGTTTTATTTGAATTGTTTATTTAGCGTGCAGGTAGAGATACCTTTGGCAGTATTGGTTTGAGGACTGACATTTAGAGTTTGTTAACTGTGTGCACGTTGACAACTATCCACCCTGCTTGCCACCTGTCTCTTAAAACTGTTCTCCTTTAAGCCTTATCCTTTTCCCAGTTATAATTAATCGTAATCAATTGATTTTGGTAAATTTCTCCTGGAAAATCTACAGGTAAATTGGATAAATGTTGTCCTCAACTGTCAACTTTATTTTCTTCTGATCTGTTGCAGGACACAAAAACGGGTCGTGTAGAAGCAGAGCAGGAGTTCAGATACAAGAATCCACGATACGACAAGCTCAGATACTCGCAGGACCTAGGCAAGTGACGATAACGGTTGACGGTGTGATTAGATCACCACCCAATGTTCTGATGATATTGATTTCACATTCTCTGGATATATCCGCCATTAGTTTTAATAGTTTATTATTTAGGTAATAGTCCATACTCGTCCACACCCTAGAACAAGCGTAGCGCCTAGACAAAAAGTCACAACCATGTAGTCATGCGGAAGGCTTCTTAATTGATGTATGTCCTGCATGACTTTCTTTCAAATATAGTAACTGTTATCCTGAATTCAGACACAAGCAGTTTTGGAGAAGTTTGGCATGGTCTCCACGGTCTCCGTGGTCTTCATGGTCTCCTTGGTCTTCTATGTCCATGCTTTGGTTGCCAAGTAACCAACTCTATAAACACAACAGTGACCTCAAATTGGCCTCGCTCGTCTAATTGTATCTGAGGTCTTTGGTGTTTCCATGTACATTTCTCTATTTGTCACGTGTTGTATCCAGGAGATGATGGGTGCTTTACGTAGTAGTGTGTAACATCCACTCAAACGGCCCTGCATACTTCTTGTGGTCGGCTGTGGTTCCATGACTGGACAATGGACGAAATGAAACGTAGCCGTTGATAAGGTGATGTTTTCGGTTTCAGAGAAACAGATTAAATCCAAGTCTTTGTCACACAAGGAGTTGAGACTCCAAGAACTGCGTACAGAGCGTGATACGGTAACATGACGGTTTTTCGTTCAGTGAATGCATTGCTCAACATTATGTGTAACTTGAACCAGTTTCATTGAGACCAGTGAGCACACGGGACCTCCTTGGAACTCCTTGGTTCACAGAGCTCTTTGGTTTAGGTCACTATTTGGTTCATGAAGCTACTTAGTTCATGGAACTCCTTGGTTCACAGAACTTTTTGGATTAGGTTACTCATTGATTCGCGAATCTGCTTGGTTCATGGAACTCCTTGGTTCATAGAGCACTTTGGTCCAGGGAACTCCTTGGTTCATGAAGCGTGTTGGTTCACGAAGCTCCGTGGTTCATGAAGTTCTTTGGTTCATGACACTCTTTGGTTCAGGGAATTCTTTGTTTCAAGAAGCTTTTTGGTTCAGTGAACTCTTTGGTACATGAAGCTTCTTGGTTTTAATAATATATATGGCAGTGTAGGATTACTGTTTTCACATGTTCGATAAATGCAATAATGCTACAGAGCGATCACCATACCATGTCTTGCTTTTGAAACGTACACATGGAACGCCCGGCTGGTGTCAATTTAACACACACATGGAACGCCCGACTGGTGTCAATTTAACACACACATGGAACGCCCGACTGGTGTCAATTTAACATACACATGGAACGCCCGACTGGTGTCAATTTAACATACACATGTAACGCACGACTGATGTCAATTTAACATAGACATGTAACGCACGACTGATGTCAATTTAACACATACATGGAACGCCCGACTGGTGTCAATTTAACACATACATGGAACGCCCGACTGGTGTCAATTTAACACACACATGGAACGCCCGACTGGTGTCAATTTAACACACACATGGAACGCCCGACTGGTGTCAATTTAACACATACATGGAACGCCCGACTGGTGTCAATTTAACACACACATGGAACGCCCGACTGGTGTCAATTTAACACACACATGGAACGCCCGACTGGTGTCAATTTAACACATACATGGAACGCCCGACTGGTGTCAATTTAACACACACATGGAACGCCCGACTGGTGTCAATTTAACACACACATGGAACGCCCGACTGGTGTCAATTTAACACACACATGGAACGCCCGACTGGTGTCAATTTAACATACACATGTAACGCCCGACTGGTGTCAATTTAACATACACATGTAACGCACGACTGATGTCAATTTAACATAGACATGTAACGCACGACTGATGTCAATTTAACATACACATGTAACGCCCGACTGGTGTCAATTTAACATAGACATGTAACACCCGACTGGTGTCAATTTAACATACACATGTAACGCACGACTGATGTCAATTTAACATAGACATGTAACGCACGACTGATGTCAATTTAACATACACATGTAACGCCCGACTGGTGTCAATTTAACATAGACATGTAACACCCGACTGGTGTCAATTTAACATACACATGTAACGCACGACTGATGTCAATTTAACATAGACATGTAACACCCGACTGATGTCAATTTAACATACACATGTAACGCCCGACTGGTGTCAATTTAACATACACATGTAACGCACGACTGGTGTCAATTTCAAGCGTATATTTAAAGATAAGCTAAATGGAATTGGGACAACTCGCTACAGAGTGAATGTATAGGTTTCACTAAGGCGTATGACAGTGACACGTTTTGCTTCTGGAACATCTACATCCTTGTCTTTCTTCTTCCCTAGTTGTCACACGAGCCTTACGGGAAGCCAGGAGGCGGGGCTCCCAACATGAGCGGTGAGACAACGTTCTTCTTTCATTACTAACACTGTCTCCTTACTCAACACACAACTGTTATGCATACACATTTAGGTATAACAGTCCGATGAATAGTTGCTGCATATTATGTTCGCAGTCTCTGTGTGGCTGACTTCTGTCTTGGTGGACAATGTCTTCTCCTGGTCCGGGTTGTGAGGCGCCGCTGTCTTGTCTTGTCTTGCTATTTGAAGGTGTTTCTCATTGTCTGTGTCACGGCCACTGTGCAGCATGGCCCGCCAGCGTGGCCTGTCCACGGCCACTGTGCAGCATGGCCCGCCAGCGTGGCCCGTCCACGGCCACTGTGCAGCATGGCCCGCCAGCGTGGCCTGTCCACGGCCAGTGCGAAACATGGCCCGCTAGCGTGGCCCGTCCACGGCCACTGTGCAGCATGGCCCGCCAGCGTCACCTGTCCACGGCAGCAGCAATAGTCATTGTTTCAAGTCCCGTTTCAAAACAAGACGTGGTCTGCCACTGGTCATTTCCCTTCTTCCAGCCACAGAAGAATTGTTTTGGTATTATGTTGTTTTTCACTCTGAAGACGTGTCCAACTCAGCGTATTCGCCGATGACGTAGTAACCTTAGCTAGATTATGTTTATGAACATATGATGTTTATGAACATATGATGTTTATGAACATATGATGTTTATGAACATATGCATACCATTGTTTTGAAAAGCTGACAACAACCGACGTCGACAACTTGAGGTTGATTAGTCTATTTGCATCCGTTGTCTGGTTCGTTTAAATGGGATCATACTTAAAATTGAGAATATATAAAACACACGCAGCAGTGCCAGGCGCTAAAATGATATTCCTTGTGTTTGATGAGCATTCGTGGTTTCCAAGTGCCATTAAAACTTCGTGAATTATAAATATTTATCGGTTCCACAAATATAAGAACGGTGCGATGTTCTCAGCCTCAGGCGGCGCGTCGTGTCTTAGAGCTTTTATTATTCACGTAGAATACCGTCGCCCGCGACGTCTTAAGTTAATAAACAGCGGACCGTGAATGTTACAATTTTAATTTCGCATCCACTGTATTGAAAAAAAAACTAATGTTTAACCCACACCACAAAAATGCTGGCTTTGTATCGTGTATCTGAAATAGATTATCTGGTTGCATAATTGCGCTGAAACGAACTGAGACGAATTATTAGGGAAAAATAAATAATTTATTATATGCATTATTATAAATATATATCAAAAATAGGCACAATTTGGCGTTTCAACCCATGTAACTTGATAAGTTTCAGTTTAATCTACTACATACAATTTTGATTATGATATTCCAATGTAATTTAAAATATTACTTCAAGTACGAGTCAGTACTACAAAGGGGAAGAGTCGTATTTGATTTGTAACCCATTGGGAACACGTCTTGGTCGGGTGACCCCCTTGAGTAGCTTTTTACATTATTTGTACTTGAAGGATTGTATACGTGTTTGAGACATACAATGAAAAAAATTGTCATAGGCAACATTGTAAAACACAGTGAAATGTGCTAATGTCATCGTTTAAACAATATCGAACAGTTGAAGCTTCGAATGTTCTTATCATCTGCTGTATTCACAACTGTTTTCATTATAATATTTTTCAGAGACCAGACTCCTCGAAAATGCAAATACAAATGTAAGTACAAATACAAGAACAACCAACGGAATAATTCGTTTATTTACTAAGCAGCATCCTCGTGAACTAATTATTACCACCAGGTGGACTCCCTATCAGCCAGTCCTTGAAGGTGTCGCACTAGGCTCTACCTGCGCCAATAGGAATCGATCCACGCACTCGAACTAGCAGTGATTCGGTTTCGTCAACTGAGCATGTAAATTGTTATTTGCTTGCGCGAAAGAAACCGGAATTTAGCACGTAAATTGTTCAATGTGAAGAAAGTAACTCAAGGCGATGCATGCTATCCCTCATCTCATCGAATAGAACACACGCAGATGTGTAGTTTGTTTGATGAAAATGTTTATTTACTTCGCGACATCAGTGGCTGCGGACGTCAATGTTAACTTTCCTTGTTGGTGTACACACACACACGCACACGCACACGCACACGCACACGCACACAACCACCGCACGCACGCACGCACGCACGCACGCACGCACGCACGCACGCACACACACACACACACGCACACACACACACACACACACACACACAAACACACACGCACGCACGCACCCACACACACAAACACACACACACTCACACACAAACACACACACACACAAACACACACACGCACGCACACTCACACACACACAAACACACACACAAACACCCGCACGCACGCACGCACACACACACACACACACACACACACACACACACACACACACACACACACACACACACACACACACACTCACACACCACACACACACACACACACACACACACAACACACACACACACACACACACACACACACACACACACAAACACGACTTAATGCAAGGATGATGAACATTTGTACTTCTAACAGGAATTTCCATTTACATCCCAATATATATTTGACATATTAAATCTTGGCAAAAGCGTGTCACGCTCTCTTGCTGGCTGGTGACGTCAACGCTGACGAAGAATGACAATGCTCATTCTTGTTTTGTTAACAGAACTACTTATTCGACCCGTGGGGTAAAGGGGTGGGTCAGCCCCGCCGGGACACCCGCGGGGAGGTGTTACGACACAAGTTCAGTGACTCCAAGTTTGGCATGGAGAAACTCGTTCAGAACGGTGACAGGGTGCGTTATCATATGGCGGGAGGGTGGAAGACAGGGTGCGTATCATATGGCGGGAGGGTGGAGAGACAGGGTGAGTATCACATGGCGGGAGGGCGGAGAGACAGGGTGAGTATCACATGGCGGGAGGGCGGAGAGACAGGGTGACTATCACATGGCGGGAAGGCAGAGAGACAGGGTGAGTATCACATGGTGGGAGGGCGGAGAGACAGGGTGAGTATCACATGGCGGGAGGGCGGAGAGACAGGGTGATTATCACATGGTGGAGGGCGGAGAGACAGGGTGACTATCACATGGCGGGAAGGCAGAGAGACAGGGTGAGTATCACATGGTGGGAGGGCGGAGAGACAGGGTGAGTATCACATGGTGGGAGGGGCGGAGAGACAGGGTGAGTATCACATGGCGGGAGGGCGGAGAGACAGGGTGAGTATCACATGGCGGGAGGGCGGAGAGACAGGGTGACTATCAATGGCGGGAAGGCAGAGAGACAGGGTGAGTATCACATGGTGGGAGGGCGGAGAGACAGGGTGAGTATCACATGGCTGGAGGGCGGAGAGACAGGGTGTGACTATCACATGGCGGGAAGGCGGAGAGACAGGGTGAGTATCACATGGTGGGAGGGCGGAGAGACAGGGTGAGTATCACATGGCGGGAGGGCGGAGAGACAGGGTGACTATCACATGGCGGGAAGGCAGAGAGACAGGGTGAGTATCACATGGTGGGAGGGCGGAGAGACAGGGTGAGTATACATGGCGGAGGGCGGAGAGACAGGGTGACTATCACATGGCGGAAGGCGGAGAGACAGGGTGAGTATCACATGGTGGGAGGGCGGAGAGACAGGGTGAGTATCACATGGCGG
>OY759263.1:62926224-62928724 GCA_963662155.1 Lamellibrachia columna
GTTACTATATGTTGCAACTACTAGGCTACTACTAACAGCGCCACCTATCACGTGTGTTATCACGTGTGTTATCGTGCAAGTGTACTATGTTTACAATGTTCCCGGAACTAAGCCCAATGCCCCACGGTAATCGTTATGGTGGGAATTGCTCTGCCCGGCTCTAACATATTGTTTGCTATGTTAGTGAACCAAGGCGTTCCTTCCGAACGCGACACTGTCAGAATCCGTCTGAGATATCCAACACCTGGAGGATCTGTCCAGTAGTCTGTCCATATTATCCCGCCCGTTGCATTCCCCAGACAACGCCGTTGCCGAGACCGTCCGGTTGGACACGAATGACCCCGAACTGCAGCCGTACGACCCGTGGGGTCGGGCGGGGGCTGGAGCCCCCGTGTTCGACTCAAACGGCAAACCCATTCCTAACATCTACGGTCGCATACAGAAAGAGGTAATGGTGATGTCGTGAGCCCCACATAATAGCTAGTGACCTGACGGATCTGCAAGAGTCTTTATAACGAAGTGTCCAGCGACAATACAGGCAGTTCTGGATTTCCCTTCTCCTCGAAATACGAATTACATGTTCAAACCTAAATATTTAGTATTTATCTTGCAATGCTTTGGCAATTGCAGGATTAGGCTATGCACATTACTTAGTATACGTGCTAGTAGTGGTTTTTATATGTGCCAGCGTACTTAAGACCATATATTTAAACTATTTCCACGTTCATATTACGTTTTCGTCTGTACGCACATGAATACGTAATTTTCCAAAAAACTCGCAACAAAGTTTTGTGTAACGCATTGAATACAGTTTTGTAAATGAACTTGAACTTGAAATGGTTGAAATAGGCAATGACGACAAATCCGTGGCATTCGTCATATTTAAAGAAACTATTTTGCCGTCCCTGAACAGAAAGAATCCGCCACCCCGCGACAGAAGGCACATGCGGCCCACGCATATCTCCAAGAACTACGTAAGATTTCATCTGGTCAGCATGTGCATACCTCCCTGTCATATGTATACCTCCATGCCCCTCCCTGTCATGTGTATACCTCCATGCGCCTCACTGTCATATGTATACCTCCATGCGCCTCCCTGTCATGTGTATACCTCCATGCGCCTCCCCGTCATGTGTATACCTCAATGCGCCTATCTGTCATGTGTATACTTCCATGCGCCTCCCTGTCATGTGTATACCTCCATGCGCCTCCCCGTCATGTGTATACCTCCATGCGCCTATCTGTCATGTGTATACCTCCATGCGCCTCCCCGTCATGTGTATACCTCCATGCCCCTCCCTGTCATGTGTATACCTCCATGCCCCTCCCCGTCATGTGTATACTTCCATGCGCCTCCCTGTCATATGTATACCTCCATGCCCCTCCCTGTCATGTGTATACCTCCATGCGCCTCCCTGTCATATGTATACCTCCATGCGCCTCCCTGTCATGTGTATACCTCCATGCGCCTCCCTGTCATATGTATACCTCCATGCCCCTCCCTGTCATGTGTATACCTCCATGCGCCTCCTGTCATGTGTATACTTCCATGCGCCTCCCTGTCATGTGTATACCTCCCTGCCCCTCCCTGTCATGTGTATACCTCCATGCGCCTCCCTGTCATAGGTATACCTCAATGCGCCTCCCAGTCATGTGTATACCTCCATGCGCCTCCCTGTCATGTGTATACCTCCCTGCCCCTCCCTGTCATGTGTATACCTCCATGCGCCTCCCTGTCATAGGTATACCTCAATGCGCCTCCCAGTCATGTGTATACCTCATTGCCCCTCCCAGTCATGTGTATACCTCACTGCCCCACCCTGTCATGTGTATACCTTCCTGCCCATCCCTGTCATGTGTATACCTCCATGCGCCTCTCTGCCATGTGTATACCTCACTGCCCCACCCTGTCATGTGTATACCTCATTGCCCCTCCCTGTCATGAGTATACCTCCCTGCCTCTCCATGTCATGTGTATACCTCCCTGCCCCTCCCTGTCATGTGTATACCTCCCTGTCATGTGTATACCTCACTGCTCCACCCTGTCATGTGTATACCTCCCTGCCCCTCCCTGTCATGTGTATACTTCCCTGCCCCTCCCTGTCATGTGTATACCTCCCTGCCCCTCCCTGTCATGTGTATACTTCCCTGCCCCTCCCTGTCATATGTATACCTTCCTGCCCCTCCCTGTCATGTGTTTACCTTCCTGCCCTCCCTGTCATGTGTATACCTCCCTGCCCCTCCCTGTCATGTGTATACCTCCATGCGCCTCCCTGTCATGTGTATACCTCAATGCGCCTCCCAGTCATGTGTATACCTCATTGCCCCTCCCTGTCATGTGTATACCTCCCTGCCTCTCCATGTCATGTGTATACCTCCCTGCCCCTCCCTGTCATGTGTATACCTCCCTGTCATGTGTATACCCCACTGCCCCACCCTGTCATGTGTATACCTTCCTGCCCCTCCCTGTCATGTGTATACCTCCATGCGCCTCTCTGTC